>JAXIVJ010000788.1:0-140000 GCA_036785665.1 Chirona hameri
TCAATCACTTATTCTGGGTGTAGTGGTGGAGGTGATTCGGGTTTGGGTTTTAGGGCTCCGTAACTTCTGAGGTTCTATACCACTAATACCTATTCTGGATATCATACCAGTACTTTTTGCAGAATCTACCCTGGGACCTGCAACAGTCTGAATTAAAAAACGAGTCGGCCTGCAAGGATCTGCACATCAAGGATCTGCACTGCAAGGGTGTCACATCAGAAGATCGAAAGCTCAAATAACAAAGTAACTTGTGTACTGAGCACGCGCTCGGTCTCTATTAAGCATAGATATATAGACTAGATAGGGCAGCCCAATGGAGTGGTCCGCCCGCTAGTACGTAAAGTCGGCCGCCATATTGGAACAGTCCATAATTTAAACTCGCCTAAACGCGACGTGGCGATGCGGGCGGGGAAGACGGGCAGGCGTAGGATTGCTGATGGAAAATGGAATCTACTGCCGAATTTCGGAAGGATGAGAAGATATGGGGGGTGTTCTAACGAACCTAAGGCAGTAATTAATGTAGTGTACTATCTAACGAAGCTACAGCCAGTGGCAGATCCAGGATTTCTTAGGCTAGGTGCCACTGGCCCGAGGGCAGCATATTTCCTCGGTGACAGCGGTGGCATGGTCCAGAGGGGCGCCAATATGTAAATTAAACGGGTCAAATATTCTTTCGGCTGCTTTCCGATAGCGGCATAATTCGCTCTGAGGGCGGCATGATGCCTTCCAAGGGCGGCATAATGCATTCTGAGAGCGGCGATGTACCTTCCGAGGGCGGCATAATGCGCTGTGAGGGCGGCAGGATGTCTTCTGAGGGTGCCTTCCAAGAGTAATACGA
Organism: Chirona hameri; assembly: GCA_036785665.1. NCBI lineage: Eukaryota > Metazoa > Arthropoda > Thecostraca > Balanomorpha > Balanidae > Chirona > Chirona hameri. The sequence continues at coordinate 839 of JAXIVJ010000788.1, forward strand.
TGCTGTTCGTAGACGCAAGGGCGCCCTGGCGGCCTCCCGAGAACGCTACGGCGCCGGCAAATCTTTTGCAAGAACGGCGCCTGGATGTCCGAGGGCGCCATTTGCTAAGGCAGGGGCTTCACTTCAGCCCCTACGGCCCCCATAGATCCGCCCCTGGCTACAGGCATGCGAAAATTGACTGGCGTGCCCGTGCGCTGTGGGCAGACTGGTTATTGATTCAACTTTTTGGAACGATTCAATCCTGATTCATTTTGGAAGCTGAATGATTCAATTACCGTTCGATTCACGGATACAATTTTGAGAATTGATTCCTTCCGATTCAAAGAATCAAAACAAATATTTTAATCGATTCACGTTTGATTCAACATTTAAATATATTAGGTGAATTTATGTCAAATCAATAAAAATGGAACCATGCATATATATAATCATTAAAACATTGTTACAGCAATAGTATTTCAGTATAAATTAATGTAGCCACTGGGACTGCATGTATTTGCACAATTTACCAGTGTACTTGAATCGTTAAATCTTTTGATTCAATCAGTCTTGATTTGATGCGGGTTTTGATTCAATCACGATTCATGAATCAAAAGATCTGGTTGTGAATCAATTATTTTGATTCAATGAATTTGGATTGAACGATTCCAATCGATTCAATCAGTGTCGAATCAATAACCAGTCTGGCTGTGGGCACATCGCTTCTCCGCACAGTCCCGTGCCAGACAGTCCAGTTCCGTGTCGATCCCGGCCACCACACGTACTGGCGGGCCAGGTTCTCTATTTTGGCACCCCTCGTGCAAGACACGCGTGATCTCGCCGTTGTCAAAACTGCAACAAAAAAAAAACATGATTCACTTCACGGTTCTGTATTGACAGTCTTGCAATGCTGTATCCGCAGGCCAATAACCATAAAAACTGTTAACACATATTCACACCAAAAGCATTCAGTTAGTCTCAACGGGTCACAACATACCTGTTTACACATTTATATGTTTAGCAATCATATGCGAACGATCTGACCCTTCATAACTGATTCACACCAATCACAAACATATCCAAATGACTAGAAGTCATATGCAAACGATCTGACCTTTCATAACCGATTCACTCCAATCACAAACATATCCAAATGACTAGAAAAGGCCGACTCTGGTATATGAAATATGAAATAACCAACAACCACATTATCAGATGAAAACCGGCGGTGACAGAACAGCGGCACGGGCAGTCCCACCAGCTCATTGGTGCTCAGAGCTCAACTCAGAGGGCCACCAGCTCAGAAGGGCCTAATGCCCTCTGAAAAGCACTGCCTTCGTGAACTTTTGCCGCAGGCTGTTTTTCTGCAGGCGAGCAGTCTGGCCTGGTGATGCAGGCGCACCCGACGATAGAGAGTGACCAGCAGGCGGATCACGTCGGTGTGGTGATTGTCCAGACCGTACTGCGAGTCGAGGGAGTGACGGCCCAGACAAAACACATCGTCGTTGCCGATACGGCACAGCACTGTACTCTCCAACATACGCCGCTGCGCTGCGCGCTGAGCAGAGTCCAGCCGCGCAGAACAGCGTCGGAGCTCCTCCTCGGCAGTCAACACCACCTCCAGCGCTCCTGCAGAAGGCGTCACGCGGCCACCGCAGTTCTTCAGCTGCAGGTGATACAGTGATGTGAGGTCATGGGGCTCCTGTCGGCTGACTAGAGCCTCTTGACACGTGGCGCAATCCACACAGTCGAGTGCCTTTCGCACAACGAAGCCGGCGATGTAGAAAACGACATTGCCGACCAGGGAGGACAGCCCCGGCCGGTAGTCGTGCTCGTCCTGTCAGCGTCCAAGACGTCGAGCATCCCGGTGTCGCATTCGGCGTTTGGCGTGTTGACGTCGCCCCGCTGACTGGAGGTGTGGCCCACAGTCAGGATGGACGTCGGGTCCAGCGCCGTGACGTTTCCAGAGCTGCTCGGGCTGACCCCACACCGGTGCAGCATGTGCCGGAACGTGGCAATGAACTGCGCTACGCTGGGGTTGTTGTTCCACCCACCTGAGGAACGCAACAATGTCACTAAATCAGGAATACCGAACTTCTACTACTCCCCCAACTAAATGTCAAGATATAACATCAAATACATCAACTGAGCAAAGAGGTCAATATGACGCATAGGTCATCTAAGAACAGGCAATTATTTGGTGACAGGTCTATATTCCACATGATTATTATATTGCAGTCCAAGAGCATGGCAAGAAACTCCGCATTGACCAAGCGTTTTACCGTAAAATGAACTTTGTGGCATTTATAACATTTTTTTTAAATTCTCGCCATTTCGAGACATTGAATTCATTTGAAAGGTCAATGGTCAACCCGACACTTATAGCAGGGTACAGTGGCATGGCATATCCAGTGACTTCCTCTCGTAGCGGATAACACGCTCGTTTTTGTTTTGCATGGCTCTAGCTCAATTAAGAGCAAAACGGCGAGGTGGTTCCACTCTAGGATCTAGGGATCGAGTTGGGGGGTGGGGGGGGGGGACATTTCGCTCCGTTTCATCAGCGCGACTACTGGTAGCACTACTACTTAGACTACTACTACGCGACTAAGTTGTTGATCGGGGGCGGTGGCGTCGAGTTCTCAACGCGAAAGAATCGTTGACCGGGGGAGGGGTTTCTTCCGAATTATTACTTCTTACAGCCAACGCTGGAACGCGCGGAGGGGCATACTTGTATTGAGTGCTCCTGTGTTCCTGTGGGGGGGGGCATTCGTCCATAATACCCCCCCCCCCCCCCTCCCTCCCTGGATCCGCCAGTGGATGGTTCCAACCATCGACAACCGTGTGAAAATGCCACAAAAGACGTTCGCCCGGATACAGGGTTAGGCATAAGCAGAAGATTCTTACCTGATCTGCGGACTGCGTTGAAAAACAGCTCAATGTAGTACTGGCTGAACTTGTACGTCAGGATGTAGTCCTGCACCTCGAACAGGACCGGCGCCAGCTCCATCAAGGACCGGAGAGTTATCACGGTCCCACGACACACATGTACCTAGAACAGAGAAGCCAGCATTGTACACTGTACAGCTGCAACAGAAATAACAAATGTACTGCACCTGTTCCATTACGGGTATGAAACTGCAAAACAAATGAGACAAAAAGTAGACAAAAAATAGGCTTTGAAACGCTGTGGCTACCTGGGATTGGATTCTATAATAACATTGTTTAACTCAAAATAATTCAACACAGCAGAAGCTTCATTATCCTTGTGACTAGAGAAATAAAATACATTTAATGAACAGCATCACAAACATTTCAGTCACTTCTGTTGTATTACAATGCCGTACTGAAGGTCATCATAATGCCGCTGTCACATTTACTGATGATAATGACTGCACTTTTGGTACAGGTCAGATGTCACTCACCTGGAGATGGGCAGGGAAGTCAAATATAGTTGGCACAGCCCTATCACGGAGCCAAACTGTTTGGCCAGTGTGGTCAAAGCTGAGCAAAGAGTGGATGCTGCATCTCTTCGAAGTGATTGCGATTGGCCAGTGATTGGCCACGATCGGCCACGATCGGCCACGAAGTGATTGGCCACGATCTTCCCTTGGGAATCCACAGTTTCCCGTGATTGTCTCTTCTGACAGAAGCAGACCACTCTCTCCACCGGATGGGGTCCTGGGGAAACTGGAAAGCAGAGAACACCTGGGTCAGTGGTAAAAATAGGCTACACTATACAATGCTACTGATCCATAGGGCTGTCCTATTCCTGGCAGTGCCAGTGGCTACTATTGGCTTGGTGAACCTCCTCCCCCCCCCCCCCCCACATGTAATTTGTTTCAGAATTGGAGGAACAGTGTATTGCTTTAGCACATATCACTGTGACTCTGACCTGACTCTGACCATACCAGACCATACATTACCAGACTCTGACTAAGATTGGCTATAACTTAAACTAATGAGCTTGGCAAAAGAGGGTTCTACAGGCCTAAAACCAAATGAAAATAAGACTCCAGGAATAGCACATGCAGATGACACGAAGTCTAATCACTTCAAGACTTTCAAGGCTTTCATGATGAAGCAAAACTCTTAAAGCATCTCCTTGAAGACTGGTCAGTGATGATGATGATGATGATTGGATACAACAAGATAGTTATATGGCACACATGCTGGTAAGTGAACTGGAGGTTGCCCAACAATGCCACAAAAAGGACATGCCCAAAAAGGGGCAAGGGACATGCCCCCCTCCCCCTCCCCCAAGGCCAAAGGTCCTGAAACCATGATTCCCCCCCCCCCAAAAAAAAACAGATATACACACGTTGACAGCTGATGGCGCACTCTACCCCCCCCCCCCCCCCCCGGTCAAAAATGTATCGTTGACACCTGACAGCCTGCTACCCCCGTCAACAAATTATTGCTGACACCTGACAGCCTGCTACCCCCCGTCAACAACTTATTGCTGATGATGGCTGACAGCCGGCTACCCCCGTCAACAAATTATTGCTGATGGCTGACAGCCTGCTACCTCCCGTCAACAAATTATTGCTGATGGCTGACAACCTGCTACCCCCCGTCACCAACTTATTGCTGATGGCTGACAGCCGGCTACCCCCGTCAACAAATTATTGCTGATGGCTGACAGCCTGCTACCCCCCGTCAACAAATTATTGCTGATGGCTGACAGCCGGCTACCCCCGTCAACAAATATTGCTGATGGCTGACAGCCTGCTCCCCCGTCACCAAATTATTGCTGATGGCTGACAGCCGGCTACCCCCGTCACCAACTTATTGCTGATGGCTGACAGCCGTGCTACCCCCGTCAACAAATTATTGCTGATGGCTGACAGCCTGCTACCTCCCGTCAACAAATTATTGCTGATGGCTGACAGCCGGCTACCCCCGTCAACAAATTATTGCTGATGGCTGACAGCCGGCTACCCCCGTCAACAAATTATTGCTGATGGCTGACAGCCTGCTACCCCCCGTCACCAAATTATTGCTGATGGCTGACAGCCTGCTACCTCCGTCAACAAATTATTGCTGATGGCTGACAGCCGGCTACCCCCGTCACCAAATTATTGCTGATGGCTGACAGCCTGTTACCCCCGTCACCAAATTATTGCTGATGGCTGACAGCCTGCTACCCCCGTCACCAAATTATTGCTGATGGCTGACAGCCGGCTACCCCCGTCACCAACTTATTGCTGATGGCTGACAACCTGCTACCCCCGTCACCAAATTATTGCTGATGGCTGACAGCCTGTTACCCCCGTCAACAAATTATTGCTGATGGCTGACAGCCTGCTACCCCCGTCAACAACTTTTCTCTAACAGCTTACAGGGCTGCTCCCCTGCTCAACAACTTTTTTGGAAATACACCACTGGATTTGGCCCCCACCCCCATCCACCCTTGATAACAAGGATCCAATATGCAGTAAGTGAATGCAGAAAAGAACTTGTCTTGTGTATGAAAAACTGAAGCTTTGTAAACACACATCAGAAGCGGGAGCAAGAAAGGGCAACAAGCTTGTGGGACCTACCTTCCTCCCTTTGGACAACAATAAAAGCCAAACTCAGCTTGAGCTGGTGTAGGAAGATAAATCAATAAGCGGCTCAATGAATAAGCAAATAAAATATACCTCTTTGAAGACCTCATTGACCGATATTTGGATTCTTAACTTAAAATGTTCCATTGAGATGTGGCATCTCTGCCTCCACTACGATCGCCTCCAATATCACGAGAAACAAACCAGAAAGGTACATCCAAAACTACTTTCTGCATACTAAAAGCCATGAGCATTGATGCTGCCCCACATAATTTGCAATTTAAGTCCAGAAATAGAATAGCATACGCCTCAGACACCCATCTTCATCCGCTCGCACAACCCACAAACAACCGGCGACAGCAGCTTCGAAACTGCTTCAAGATGGCGGCGGCTTTCACGCAGTCTCGGGCCCCAGCTGGCCTATGCGGGGCTGCCTAGGCGGGGCTGCCGGGCGGCAGCCCCGCCTCGCCGGCCGCTAGGGGCGTGCCCCGGCGACCGTTTCGCCGCTCGGCATGTTGACTTTAGCCGGGCGGCACGTCGGCGGGCATCCCCTTGTCGAGGGGTGTCCACCGGTCAGCGGGAGTTACCATGGCAACGGACGGGGTGCTGAATCTGGTGAGATGTTCCTCCGCGCCGCACAGTTCGTAGGAGTCCGACAGAAAAATCCGACAGAAAAATAGTGATTTTTTTCTGGGTGGCGGGTCATCTTCTCACCCAGGAAACTCTAAAACTTATCATACAAACACATGTCTTCCCTCATATTCTGTACTGTCTTTCGGCGTGGGGAGGCGCTATTAAAACTCAACTGTCTCGGATCCAAAAAGTCATCAACTTCACCGCAAGGGTCGTGATAGGTGTGAGGCGGGGCGACGGGATCAGTCCAGCACTCCGGGCTCTAGGATGGCACCGGATGGAGCAGCTGGTTGAGGAGCGAGACATGCTGAAGGTTTTCAAGGCGCCGCACTTTGAGCTCGGCCCTCCAGCGGTGCGTGATATGTTTGTCCTCAGGTCTGCGGTGTCTCAGCGCGACACCCGTGCGTCCGATGCCGGTCAGCTTCACCTGTCTCGGTGTCGTCTGGAACAAACCCAGAGGTCGTTCCGCCACCGTGTGGCTGTGGCATGGAACAGACTGGCGAAAAATGTTACCAGTAGTGTCTCAGTTGCGACTTTCAAACGTGCTATTGTTACGTTGCGACGGTGAAAACTGCCCTAGCGTTCTTTGAGTCATGGAATGTCATTTGTAGGTGTCACTTGAATGCTGTATTGGTATTGTTGTAGCGAAGCTGTAAGGAGCCCAGAATAGCCACTTGTGGATGGGTTTCAACAAATACATACAAGCATATGTTTTATGAGTTATGTTACACGTATAATTCGATAGTGATAATCATTTTACCATCTGACCTCATTTAAGTAAAGTTAATGTCAAGCTCAGATCAAGGCCAGGTCACATAATGTCAAAATTTTTAATTGATCAATCCAAATACAAAAGGCATGTTTCTAGAATAGCTTTGTCTCAGAAATACAGTGATGGCATTTATTTGTCTGTATCTGGTGACGGAAAGCAAAAAAAGGCAATTTCAAAATATGACGTCATGAGTTACTCATAGGTACTTAGGGAGTCATACGTCAGTCAAAAATAAGGATATTGCTTTTAAATTTGGTTTGGGTGTTGTCCACATTTGGTTCTCCAACATATATTCCGATTTTTGAAAATGTTTGAAAATTTTGATTTTGAGGGCATTTATAAATTATTCTTGTTTTCATTTTGGGGGGTCAAAAACCCAAATGTTCATAATTCCGAGATCGCCATTTTGTAGCTCTTCCATTTTCAATATTTTAACGTTTTGTATCAACTTTTGCTTATAATATGGCATTTGTACGGTCTGTTAAAATTTGGCTGATTTTTTCGTCAAACTTGTGTGTAGTGACGTCACTAAACTCGTTATATCTCGAATATTTTCGACGACATTGCTTCATTTTTGCACAGAAGACGTACAATTGATGTAGGAGAAGGTATTCGAGGTTTCACGTCGATGGCGCTACTAGGTTTTGAGATAATGCGAAAGTTCGTCAGGGGGCGAAAAACGCCCCCCCCCCCTCCCCCCAGCCAATGGCGGGTAAATTGCCATTTGCCATCAGAGTCATATTTACGTCTGTTTGCCTTTGTGTGCTATGTTTGGATCTTATCTTGCCCCCCAGTGACTCTTTCCTTAAAATAGGCCCTGCAGATATACCTACCTACAATGTCTTACTTAAAATCTAGAAAGTGAGACGAGATAATAAACGGACCGATAACTACAAGCATAATAACTGTAAGCAGAGACGCCTTATGCAAGCCACTCTCATCACATGGTGAGCACAATACCCGCATTACGACTACGAGTGACATGCAAATAAATTGCACATAGGTATATCTTGTTGGTTGCATGCACATTTTCCTTCTGCAGTGTGGAAAATGGTTATATTGCGTACCGGGTAATTTTATTGAATTTTAGAAGGCAGCTTCTGGTGCACCAACTTTAACTTGATCACTGCTTCTAGAAACAAAAATGCAGTGGACAGGGTGGGATTACAGAAATATGAGAGAATAACTCGGCCGATCATACCAAATTATTAACGCCTGAATAGTAGGTACAAATTATGTGTCGGACGTTAAAGTGGAAGAGCTAGCTGTCCAAATACATGTCGTCATTACCGTTCTACAGGATAAGAATGTGACAACGTGGACTGAAATGTGACAGCGTGGATCGTGGTATAGTATTATCGTGTACGACTAATACAATCATGCTTGGCAACAACAAAAAAATGGATAACAATCTGGGAAACTCAAAACACAGGATAACAATTTTGCATTCGAAAGACAAGATGGAAAGCCATAGTAGGACATGCTAAATTGACATGCTAGTTGACATGGTAGGACATGCTAAACAAAAATCGGGCACTAATGGGTTAAGCAACCTTTTAATGAATTCGTTTTTTTAACATCATGAAGCGGTCCAAAATGGCAGGCGGAGGTGGCACTTGATCAGGATGCAGATGTATCATTGCCATGCTGCTTAGACGTTTTTGGTCCATCGTCGACCGAAGCCACGTTTGCCTCCGCTCCAGGGCCGATAACGATCTTTCTACCGATGATGTTGTCACAGGCTGGCATGCGGCTATTCATGAAAGTCCAAAAATCAAAGGAAAGCACGATTTACTGCACTTTTTGTAGTGCACTTAAGAGAGTTGTCGGCCGCTCTGGCTGTGTACAGTTAGCCCACAGAGCTCTCAAGCAGTGGTCATTGAATTGAAGCGCCATGAATGCATTCGAATTGCTAAGAAGACACTGCTAATTTGTCTTACTACACCATAGCTGATGGTAGGTACCAACGTCGATTCAATGAGCAAATTGGGGCCCTCCAATTTTAGGGGGCCCTTGAGCCGATATAGGGGCCCCGATCAGGCCGACTGAGGACCCTCAAGCCGACTGAGGGTCTTTCAAGTCGATAGAAAGCCCCTCAGATCGACAGAGGTGTGATGGCCCATCAGGCCGAACAAAGGCCCCTCAAGCTGGCCGAGTGCCCCCTCAAATCATCAGAGGGCCCTAAGGCTGACCGAGGGCCCCTCAGGCTAACAGAGGGCCTCTAAGGCCGACAGAGAGCCCCTCAGACCAACAGAGGGCCCTTCAGGCTAGTCAAGAGCCTTCTCAAACTGGCCAAGGGCTCTCTCAGGCCGACAGAGGACCCCTCAGGCCGACACAGGGTACCGTCAAGTCGATAGAGGGCCCCTCAGGCCGACTGGGCCCTTAGGGCTCCTTGGACAAACAGAGCGCCTCCTCAGGCCTAACAAATGCCGCCTCAAGCTGGCCGAGGGCCCCTCAATCCACAAGAGGGCCCCTCAGGCCGATAGAGGGCCCCTTGTGGCGCCCTCATGCCGACTGAGGGCCCCTCAGGCCGACAGAGGGCCCATCATGCCGACAGAGCGCCCCCTCAGGCCGACTGAGGGCCCTCTCAGACCAACAGAGGGCCCCTCAGACCGACAGAGGGCCCCTCTCAGACCGACAGAGGGTCCCTCATACCGACAGAGGGCCCCCTTAGGCCGACAGAGGGCCCTCAAAGCTGATCAAGGGCCCCCTCAGACCGACAGAGGACCCCCTTAGGCCGACAGAGGGCCCTCCAGGCTGATCAAGGGCCCCCTCAGACCGACTCAGAGCCCGTCTGGTCAGCCAAGGGCCCCTTTAAAAGAAAGACAAGGTGGGCCCCTCAGCCCAAGGGGGTACCCGCGAGTGTCCAGGGTACCCCATTGGATACGCCCTTGGTATCACATCACACCAGCGGAGAGGTAGGCTGTACCGCATCACGCCAGCGGAGAGGTAGGCTGTACCGCATCACGCCAGCGGAGAGGTAGGCTGTCCCGCGTTACACCAACGGAGTGTTAGGCTGTACCGCGTTACACCAGCGGAGAGGTAGGCTGTACCGCGTTACACCAGTGGAGAGGTAGGCTGTACCGCATCACACCAGCGGAGAGGTAGGCTGTACCGCGTTACACCAGTAAAGAGGTAGGCTGTACCGCGTTACACCAGTAAAGAGGTAGGCTGTACCGCGTTACACCAGTGGAGTGTTAGGATGTACCGCGTTACACCAGTGGAGAGGTAGGATGTACCGCGTTACACCAGTGGAGTGTTAGGCTGTACCGCGTTACACCAGTGGAGAGGTAGGCTGTACCGCGTTACAGCAGTGGAGTGTTAGGCTGTACCGCGTTACACCAGTGGAGAGGTAGGCTGTACTGCGCTACACCAGCAGAGAGGTAGGCTGTACCGCGTTACACCAGTGGATAGGTAGGCTGTACCGCGTTACACAAGCGGAGAGGTAGGCTGTACTGAGTTACACCAGTGGAGAGGTAGGCTGTACCGCGTTACACCAGCGGAGAGGTAGGCTGTACCGCATCACAACAGCGGAGAGGTAGGCTGTGCCGCGTTACACCAGTGGAGAGGTAGGCTGTACTGCGTTACTCCAGCGGAGAGGTAGACTGTACCGCGTTACACCAGCGGAGAGGTAGGATGTACTGCGTTACACCAGTGGAGAGGTAGGCTGTACTGAGTTACACCAGTGGAGAGGTAGCCTGTACCGCGTTACACCAGCGGAGAGGTAGACTGTACCGCGTTACACCAGCGGAGAGGTAGGCTGTGCCGCGTTACACCAGTGAACAGGTAGGCTGTACCGCATCAGATACATATGTGTATTAGCCCGCGCAATGCAGGGGCTTTGCGCCGAACATGAACTGCAGGGGGCTGATTTCCGCCCCCTCCCCTGATATCTCAAAAACTACGCTACATAACGAGAAGCAGAAAACGGCATTTGATAGCTTGATACATGTTCTATCGAAAGTATTTCAATATTGTTTTATGTCAGGTCAAAATTGAGGTCACCAGAAGCAGGCACGTAGCCAGGATTTCGTCCCGGGGGGCGGCGCCTCGAAAGGGCCCCTTCCCGAGCGTTGAAAGGGCCCCTTCCCAAGCGTTGAAAGGCCCCCCCACACACACACACACACAAAACGCATGAAAAGGCACGTTACAAGGCTGGAAAATGCAGTATGGCAGGTATGGCATGGGCCATACCAACGTTTAGGAGCTGGAGTTAGCAAACTGCCACATCAACTTTGGAACCAGCGACACGAATTTGGAATCAGCTATACCAACTTGGAATATTTTTTTAAGCTCAAGACCTGGAACTCTTAAACAAATTGCGCCGCGGAGCGGCGCGAAAATTTTGAGTATTATGTCCTGGGTTGCTTCTCATCAATGCGTCGCATTGCGTATGGTGCGGACCTCTAAAATTACTATATTGTGCGTTTAAAAGTGCGGGGAAAAGGTGCTAAAATGAACTATTTTGCCCAATAATATAGGAAAGTAGCAACATAACACATAAATGCGCCGAGAAACTGACCGATTTTTTCCTAACCCGCATATAATTGAATTTGTAGTTAAATTGCGCCGCGGAGTGGCGCGAAAATTTTGAGTTTGATTCCCTGTACAACTGTATTCTTACTGTTGAAAGACCCAAGGTCCCTTCACGTCGTCTAGGGGCCCCTCTGACCTTTTCTACGCCTTCCCGACCTGTTCAGGGACTCATCTGGGATCCGCGAAGCGAAAAGACATGATGTGGAGTGGGTGATATATATATATATATATATATATATATATATATATATATATATATATAATACAAAGAGCAGTTTTACTCTACAGGAAAAAATCAAATCGGATCTTTCGGGTATATTGTAGTACCCTGACGAAGGGTGTTACAATATACGCGAAAGCTCCGCTTTTAATATTTGTATTGTGGAGTAAGTCCTCTTTGTATTTAATCTGCATCTGTGATCTCTACGTGCTTTGACCCTTCCGGTCTCACCAGACTCCTCTGACCTTCCAAGAAGCCCCTCTTGTGTGTCAAGGGGTCCATTCGGCCTGTTCAGAGGTCCTTCCGACCTGGTCAGGGACTGCACTGGCTGCTTTGTCGCCCTGCCGACATGTTCAGGGGCAGGGGCGGCGGATTGCGGGGCGCAGGGTACCCAAAATCCCCCCCCCCCCCCCCTCAATGCAAATCCTGGGGAGGGGAAGGGTCATGTTGCCCCAGATTGAGCAGGCTAAAATCTGGGGGGGAACTACCCTTTGCCCCCAGGATTTTCGACTGGGGGAAATTTTGGGTACCCTGCCCCCGCAATCCGCCGCCCCTGCTCAGGGGCCCCTCCGACCTGCCCAGGGTCGGAGGGGCAGGTCGGAGGGGCGGCGGAGTTTTTTTCTCCGTGCCCAGGGTCGGAGAGAAAAATCCAGTCTGGCTAGGAACTCATCCGGCATGTTCAAGGGGCCTTCCGGCCGGCCCAGGGACCCTTTCGGTCTAGCCAGGGGCCCCTCTGACTTATCCAGGAGCCCCTCCGATCGGCCCTGCGACTCTTCTGGTCGGCCTGCGCTGGCTGCTTTGCCGCCCTTGCCGACATGCTCAAGGGGCCCTCCGACCTGCCCTGGAGCCCCTCCGTGCTGACCAGGGGCCACTTCGGCATGTTCGGGAGCCCTTCTTACCCGCCCAGGGGTCTTTTCGGTCTGTTCAGGGGCCCCTCCGATCTGCGCAGGGGCCCTTTTAACTTTCCAGGGGCCCTCTGGTCTCTCCAGGGGCCTTTTAACCTTATAAGGGGCCCTTCCGACCTAGCAAGGGACTGCACTGGCTGCTTTGTCGCCTTGCGACATGCTCCGAGGGCCCTCCGACCTGCCCTGGGGCCCCTCCGTGCTGGCTAGGGGCTCATTCGGCATGTTCAGGGGCCCTTCTGACCCACCTAGGGGCCCTTTCGGTCTGGTCAGGGCCCCTCTGACCTGCACAGGGGCCCTCTTAACTGCCCAGGAGCCCTCTGGTCTGTCCAGGGGCCCTCCAACCTGCTCAGGGGCCCTTATGACCTGGCAAAGGACTGCGCGGGCCGCTTTGTCGCCCTGTCGACATGCTCAGGGGCCTCTCAACCTGCCCAGGGGCCCCTCTGTGCTGGCTAGGGGCCCATTCGACGTGTTCAGGGAGCCCATTCGACGTGCTCAGGGGGCCCTCTGACCCGCTCAGGGGCCCTTTCGGTCTTGCCAGGGGCCCCTCTGACATGCACAGGGCTCTTTTGAACGTCCAAGGGGCCCCCTGGTCTTTCAGAGGGCCCTGGTGGCCCTAAAGGGCCTCTGAAGTCCGCTAAACTCTCTAAAGACCACGCTTCGTGTAGTAAAGAGCCTATGATACCGCGCTTCGCGCGGTCTCGACGGCCCTTTTAGGCGCGCTGCGCGCGCCGAAAAGGGCCCTCCCGCGCCAAAAAGGGCCCTCCTGGCCTCTAGGGGGGGAGCGGTCGCCCCCGCCGCCCTCCCCTTGGCTACGTGCCTGGTCCAGAGGTCATCAAAGGTCAAATTTTCCAGTTTTTTCCCTGTTTTAGGACATCGCTCCAGAAATTCCCATATATCTCAGAAACTCTAGGTAGAAACAAACGGAAAAGAAAACGCCAGCCAGTGAAATTTGCAATCGGTAAGGTGTCCTCATATTTGATCTCAGGTCAATATTTGAGGTTCCAAAGGTTAAAAAAGGAAAAAATGCAGTTTTTTTGTTAAATTGTTTTTCGCTATTAACTTTTTACTTAATAAAGATAACGAAAAACTGTTTTCGCCATTGTGTTTATCTTGGCAAGGCGCTTATACTAATATACATGGTGACCTTGTCAAATTAACTTTATTTGTTTTACCTCAGGTCAAGGTCAAGTGGTGATCCAAGTAGAGCATGTTGCATATGAGAAGACGTGTCTTGACGAGACAAACACATTGATGTCTGTTTTACTTCTCTATCTGCATTATGTCGGGAGTTATTGACACAAAAAGTGATGGTGACCTCACATGATCTCAAATGACCCAATAGGGGTCACTGAACAAAACTTACACTTGGATCATCAAGAATATCCTATAATAACATGATCCAGAAGTAATTCGACTAATATCATGCATATCTTTGAAATAGGAAGCATTTGTATATTTCCCCATTGACTTATTATGGGGAGGTTACGAAATTGACCTGGCCTTAGGTCACCGATAACAAAATTCCGAGATAAATGAATTGTAAGTACTTATTCCCTCATGACATCCTGTAAGTTTCAAACTGATCGGTGAAAACTCTGGCTTTGGCACAACTGCAAACATTTTTGGAGGTGGGGTAACTTGACCTGGTCTGGTGACCTGACCTGAGATGACCCGAGGATTTTTTTCTTCTTCAAAGTGTGCGCAATTGATGTCCTAACAGGTGTGCCAAAACGCAGCGGCGCTGCGCGCCGCCGTTTTTCGCTATCTTTGAAAACATGAGCTGAGGGGGGGGGGGCGGAAATCAACCCCCCTGCAGTGCGCGGGTTAGGACCCTCCATAGTATGGATTTTATGGTATCCACGGCATTACACAAATTAAGTACACCGAGATAAAAGTACAAAATACAGCATCAGATGATGATAAAAATACAGATGATAAAACACAGCGGGAAAAGAGTGGCAACACAGACCGACCTCGGCTGCTGACATCGATTGCAACCATATCCCGGGACACGGTATATAAATGCAGCATGCAGATGGGCTATCGCCTAGCCTCTGGTGTTAGGGCGTGCCAGGCACTCGCGGCTCGGTTCATGAAGCTGCGCTTTGCGAATTCCGTCCGCACGCGGAGCAGCTCGAGCTGGCCGCCTTCACTGGCGCGCGTGTGGCGGACGGACACGTCGGCACGCCTTACCACCCGACCGCGCAGCGGTTCTGAGGCGCTGGGGGGCAGTGATGAGGTGGCGCACAGCGGCTATGTCACATTCTTTGATCATGTCATCAACATTAGGCCACCCGAGCTCCCGTAATGACGGGGTGACATGATCGCGCCGGCCGAGGCCAGTCACAATGCGGAAACTGAAGTTGATCGCCTTTTGCACGCGCTGCCTCTGTGCCGCGGTACAGTTTCCCCACACCGTTATGCAATAGCGGATGTGAGGGAAGACGAGAGCCTCGACTAGCAGACGTCTGACGCATTTTGGCAGCTTATGACGGTTTCGCGCGAGACCTACCGGCACACAATAGCAACGCTGAACGACCGACGAGACGTGGCGGTTCCATGATAGGTGTGGGTCTGTACCCAGCTTACACCCAGCACCTTGACGCTTTGTGAGGGGAAAAATTCGTCGTTGCTGAAATAAACAGAGAAGTCGGCAGTGACGTTTTGACGGCGAGATCCTTGGATGATCGTCTCCGTTTTAGCCGGATTGATTTTTAGACGGTTCTGTGTGAACCACTCCATAGCTATAAGGAGAGAGCGCTCAATACGAGTTTTTAGGGCCTGCAAGGTTGATGGAAAGTCAGCATCAAGGAACTGAGTGTCGTCAGCGTACATCACGATCCTTCCGTGTGGGAGGTACTGTGGCAGATCGTTGGTGAAAATGAGGAAGAGCACAGGTCGTAAGATGGATCCTGGACCACCCCGTTAGTCACGTCGAGTGCGCACGATCCACCCCGCACGGTCTGGGTACGCCCCCGCAGCCAGGCCGAGAACCACTCGCATTGGACACCATACCATTCCAACTTGTCCAGGAGACGACCGTGCTCGACGCTGGCAAAGGCCTTAGACATGTTAGCTGTGACGAGTGATGGCATCATGCATCTGTCGATGTTGTCTGTTGCGAAAATGACAGCGTCGAGCAGGGCCGCCTCCGTGGACATGCCCGGCCTGAAACCGTACTGCTGCGGGCATAGTACATGGTGGGATGTGAGGTACGACATAAGCTGGGTACAGACCACACGCTCGCATAGTTTCGCCACGACAGAGAGGAGTGATATCGGACGGTAGTTATTGGGGTCAGCAGTGTTCCCCTTGTTGTGGAGAGCGGTAATGGTGGCAGCCTTCCACTGCTCGGGCAATACACAATTAGTGATGCAATAGTTAACAAGCCTCGGAAAATGCGGACCCACCACTGGAAATGTACTTCGTAACATCTGAACGGTGATGCCGTCAGGACCACAGGCGCGGGACGTACACACGCGTTTTAGGGCTGCTGAGAGTTCCGGTAGGGTGGCAGGATACGGCGAGAACGACCCGGCACACACGCGGGGCGGCCAGGGCGACAGCGGTTCGCCAGTGTCGCTCTCCGCTAGTGCGTGCGCCACACCGGAGCCGACTGACGTCAAGAAGTGATTCAGTCAGTCTGGCCACTCAGGATCCGCCAACACTGCACTGGTTGTCCTCGGCTGAGCCTTCCGAGATGAGACCAGGAACTGCCTGATGTTCTTCCAGATCTTCGGACGGGAGCGCTTGAAAGAAGAATAGAAGGCATCGCTCGCGCGGTTGATGACCATCTTCACGGCGTTCCGGCTATCCCGAAACTCCCTCTCGGTGGCGTAGCACGGGATGATCACACACCAGTGGAGAGACATCACACCAGTGGACAGGTAGGCTGCACCGCATCACACTAGCGGAGAGGTAAGCTGTACCGCATCACACCAGCGGAGTGTTAGGCTGTACCGCGTTACACCAGTGGAGTGCTGGGCTATACCGCGTTACACCAGCGAAGCGGTAGGCTGTACCGCGTTACACCAGTGGAGAGGTAAGCTGTACCGCGTTACACCAGTGGAGTGTTAGGCTGTACCGCATCACACCAGCGGAGTGTTAGGCTGTACCGCGTTACACCAGTGGAGAGGTAGGCTGTACCGCATCACAACAGCGGAGTGTTAGGCTGTACCGCATCACACCAGCGGAGTGTTAGGCTGTACCGCGTTACACCAGTGGAGAGGTAGGCTGTACCGCATCACAACAGTGGAAAGGTAGGCGGTACCGCGTTACACCAGCGGAGTGTTAGGCTGTACCGCGTTACACCAGCGGAGTGTTAGGCTGTACCGCGTTACACCAGTAGAGAAGTAGGCTGTACCGCATCACAACAGTGGAGAGGTAGGCGGTACCGCGTTACACCAGCGGAGTGTTAGGCTGTACCGCGTTACACCAGCGGAGTGTTAGGCTGTACCGCGTTACACCAGTGGAGAGGTAGGCTGTTCCGCGTTACACCAGTGGAGAGATAGGCTGTACCGCATCACACCAGTGGAGAGGTAGGCGGTACCGCGTTACACCAGCGGAGTGTTAGGCTGTACCGCGTTACACCAGCGGAGTGTTAGGCTGTACCGCGTTACACCAGTGGAGAGGTAGGCTGTTCCGCGTTACACCAGTGGAAAGGTAGGATGTACCGCATCACACCAGTGGAGAGGTATGCTGTACCGCGTTACACCAGTGGAGTGTTAGGATGTACCGCGTTACACCAGTGGAGAGGTAGGCTGTACCGCGTTACACCAGTGGAGTGTCAGGCTGCACCGCGTTACACCAGTGGAGAGGTAGGCTCTGCCGCGTTACACCGGTGGAGAGGTAGGCTGTACCGCGTTACACCAGTGGAGTGTTAGGCTGTACCGCATCACACCAGCGGAGAGGTAGGCTGTACCGCATCACACCAGTGGAGAGGTAGGCTGTACCGCATCACACCAGTGGAGAGGTAGGCTGTACTTCGTTACACCAGTGGAGAGGTAGGCTGTACCGCATCACAACAGTGGAGAGGTAAGCTGTACTGCGTTACACCAGTGGAGTGCTGGGCTATACCGCGTTACACCAGTGGAGAGGTAGGCTGTACCGCGTTAAACCAGTGGAGTGTTAGGCTGTACCGCATCACACCAGCGTAGAGGTAGGCTATACCGCGTTACACCAGTGGAGTGTTAGGCTGTACCGCGTTACACCAGTGGAGTGTTAGGCTGCACCGCATCACACCAGTGGAGAGGTAGGCTGTACCGCGTTACACCAGTGGAGTGTTAGGCTGTACCGCGTTACACCACTGGAGAGGTAGGCTGTACCGCGTTACATCAGTGGAGTGTTAGGCTGTACCGCATCACACCAGCGGAGTGTTAGGCTGTACCGCGTTACACCAGAGGAGTGTTAGGCTGTACCGCGTTACACCAGTGGAGAGGTAGGCTGTACTGCGTTACACCAGTGGAGTGTTAGGATGTACCGCATCACACCAGCGGAGTGTTAGCCTGTACCGCGCTACACCAGCGGAGTGTTAGGCTGTACCGCGTTACACCAGAGGAGTGTTAGGCTGTACCGCGTTACGCCAGTGGAGAGGTAGGCTGTACCGCGTTACACCAGTGGAGTATTAGGCTGTACCGCATCACACCAGCGTGGCGGTAGGCTGTACCGCGTTACACCAGTGGGGTGTTAGGCTGTACCGCATCACACCAGTGGAGAAGTAGGCTGTACCGCGTTACACCAGTGGGGTGTTAGGCTGTACCGCATCACACCAGTGGAGTGCTAGGCTGTACCGCGTTACACTAGCGGAGAGGTAGGCTGTACCGCATCACACCAGTGGAGAGATAGGCTGTACCGCGTTACACCAGTGGGGTGTTAGGCTGTACCGCATCACACAAGTGGAGTGTTAGGCTGTACCGCGTTACACTAGCGGAGAGGTAGGCTGTACCGCGTTACACCAGTGGAGAGGTAGGCTGTACCGCATCACACCAGCGGAGAGGTAGGCTGTACCGCATCACACCAGTATAGAGGTAGGCTGTACCGCATCACACCAGTGGAGTGTTAGGCTGTACCGCGTTACACCAGTGGAGAGGTAGGCTGTACTACGTTACACCAGTAAAGAGGTAGGCTGTACCGCGTTACACCAGAGGAGTGTTAGGCTGTACCGCGTTACACCAGTGGAGAGGTAGGCTGTACTGCGTTACACCAGTGGAGTGTTAGGCTGTATCGCATCACACCAGCGGAGTGTTAGCCTGTACCGCGCTACACCAGCGGAGTGTTAGGCTGTACCGCGTTACACCAGAGGAGTGTTAGGATGTACCGCGTTACGCCAGTGGGGAGGTAGGCTGTACCGCGTTACACCAGTGGAGTGTTAGGCTGTACCGCGTTACACCAGTGGGGTGTTAGGCTGTACCGCATCACACCAGTGGAGAGGTAGGCTGTACCGCGTTACACCGGTGGAGTGTTAGTATGTACCGCGTTACACTAGCGGAGAGGTAGGCTGTACCGCGTTACACCAGTGGATAGGTAGGCTGTACCGCGTTACACCAGCGGAGAGGTAGGCTGTACCGCATCACACCAATGTAGAGGTAGGCTGTACCGCATCACACCAGTGGAGTGTTAGGCTGTACCGCGTTACATCAGAGAAGAGGTAGGCTGTGCCGCATCACACCAGCGGAGTGTTAAGCTGTACCGCGTTACACCAGCGGAATGTTAGGCTGTACCGCGTTACACCAGTGGAGTGTTAGGCTGCACCGCGTTACACCAGTGGAGAGGTAGGCTGTACCGCGTTACACCAGCGGAGAGGTAGGCTGTACCGCGTTACACCAGTGGAGAGGTAGCCTGTACCGCGTTAGACCAGTGGAGTGTTAGGCTGTAGCGCGTTACACCAGTGGAGTGTTAGGCTGCACCGCGTTACACCAGCGGAGTATTAGGCTGTACCGCGTTACACCAGCGGAGTGTTAGGCTGTACCGCGTTACACCAATGGAGTGTTAGGCTGCACCGCGTTACACCAGTGGAGAGGTAGGCTGTACCGCGTTACACCAGTGTAGAGGTAGGCTGTACCGCGTTACACCAGTGGAGTGTTAGGCTGTACCACATCACACCAGTGGAGTGTTAGCCTGTACTGCGTTACACCAGTAAAGAGGTAGGATGTACCGCATCACACCAGCGGAGGGGTAAGCTGTACCGCGTTACACCAGTGGAGTGTTAGGCTGTACTGCATCGCACCAGAGGAGAGGTAGGATGTACCGCGTTACACCAGTGGAGTGTTAGGCTGCACTGCGTTACACCAGTGGAGTGTTAGGCTGTACCGCGTTACACCAGCGGAGAGGTAGGCTGTACCGCGTTACACCAGTGGAGTATTAGGCTGTACCGAGTTACAACAGTGAAGAGGTAGGCTGTACCGCATCACACCAGCGGAGAGGTAGGCTGTACCGCGTTACACCAGTGGAGTGTTAGGCTGTACTGCATCGCACCAGTGGAGAGGTAGGATGCACCGCGTTACACCAGTGGAGTGTTAGGCTGTACCGCGTTACACCAGTGGAGTGTTATGCTGTACCGCGTTACGCCAGAGTAGTGTTAGACTGTACCGCGTTACACCAGCGGAGAGGTAGGCTGTACCGCGTTACAACAGCGGAGTGTTAGGCTGTACCGCGTTACACCAGCGGAGAGGTATTCTGTATCGCGTTACACCAGTGGAGTGTTAGGCTGTACCGCGTTACGCCAGTGTAGTGTTAGACTGTACCGCGTTACACCAGCGGAGAGGTAGGCTGTACCGCGTTACACCAGCGGAGTGTTAGGCTGTACCGCGTTACACCAGCGGAGTATTAGGCTGTACCGCGTTACACCAGCGGAGTGTTAGGATGTACCGCATTACACCAGCGGAGAGGTAGGCTGTACCGCGTTACACCAGTGGAGAGGTAGGCTGTGCCACATTACACCAGTGGAGAGGTATGCTGTACCGCGTTACACCAGTGGAGAGGTAGGCTGTACCGCATCACACCAGTGGAGAGGTAGGCTGTACTGCATCACACCAGCGGAAAGGTAAGCTGTACCGCGTTACACCAGTGGAGAGGTAGGCTGTACCGCGTTACACCAGTTGAGATGTAGGCTGTACCGCGTTACATCAATGGAGAGGTATGCTGTACCGCGTTACACCAGTGGAGTGTTAGGCTGTACCGCGTTACACCAGCGGAGTGTTAGGCTGTACCGCGTTACACCAGCGGAGTGTTAGGCTGTACCGTGTTACACCAGTGGAGTGTTAGGCTGTACCGCGTTACACCAGTGGAGAGGTAGGCTGTACCGCGTTACACCAGTGGAGAGGTAGGCTGTACCGCGTTACACCAGCGGAGTGTTAGGCTGTACCGCGTTACACCAGCGGAGTGTTAGGCTGTGCCGCGTTACACCAGTGGAGAAGTAGGTTGTACCGCATCACACCAGTGGAGAGGCAGGTTGTACTACGTTACACCAGTGGAGAGGTAGGCGGTACCGCATCACACCAGTGGAGAGGTAAGCTGTACCGCGTTACACCAGCGGAAAGGTAGGCTGTACAGCATTACACCAGCGGAGAGGTAGGCTGTACCGCGTTACACCAGTGGAGAGGTAGGCTGTGCCGCGTTACACCAGTGGAGAGGTATGCTGTACCGCGTTACACCAGTGGAGAGGTAGGCTGTACCGTGTTACACCAGTGGAGTGTTAGGCTGTACCGCGTTACACCAGTGGAGAGGTATGCTGTTCCGCGTTCCACCAGTGGAGAGGTAGGCTGTACCGCATCACAACAACGGAGTGTTAGGCTGTACCGCATCACACCAGCGGAGTGTTAGGCTGTACCGCGTTACACCAGCGGAGAGGTAAGCTGTACCGCGTTACACCAGTGGAGAGGTAGGCTGTGCCGCGTTACACCAGCGGAGTGTTAGGCTGTACCACGTTACACCAGCGGAGTGTTAGGCTGTACCGCGTTACACCAGCGGAGTGTTAGGCTGTACCGCGTTACACCAGCGTAGTGTTAGGCTGTACCGCGTTACACCAGCGGAGTGGTAGGCTGTACCGCGTTACACCAGCGGAGTGTTAGGCTGTACCGCGTTACACCAGTGGAGTGTTAGGCTGTACCACGTTACACCAGTGGAGTGTTAGGCTGTACTGCGTTACACCAGTGGAGTGTAGTACACCGCGTTACACCAGTGGAGAGGTAGGCTGTACCGCGTTACACCAGCGGAGTGTAGTACACCG
This sequence comes from Chirona hameri, assembly GCA_036785665.1. Lineage (NCBI taxonomy): Eukaryota > Metazoa > Arthropoda > Thecostraca > Balanomorpha > Balanidae > Chirona > Chirona hameri. The sequence continues at coordinate 22,656 of JAXIVJ010000788.1, forward strand.
CGTTACACCAGCGGAGTGTAGTACACCGCGTTACACCAGTGGAGAGGTAGACTGTACCGCGTTACACCAGCGGAGTGTAGTACACCGCGTTACACCAGCGGAGAGGTAGGCTGTACCGCGTTACACCAGTGGAGAGGTAGGCTGTACCGCGTTACACCAGTGGAGTGTAGTACACCATGCACAATGTGGCATATATGTAAAATGTACATATACAGCATATCTTTTGTGATGTGTATAAAACAAAATATAATGTTATATGAGTGACGAGTGGTGTGCATGAGACAAACGATGTGAAAACGATGTGCGACAATGCTCAACCTGAGGTCATGCACAAATATATCTGAGAATCTGGGAATCTGACAGTTTCCAACCCTGTTCCGTTAATTGTGTACTTTGAATGCATGAATTATCGACAATATTACAATATTATGCACATAAATAAAGACATAAAGACATAAATTGTCAGTACAACGAAGAGCCTCATGAAGAGTCCTGGGTTGTACGGCACACATGGACGTGAACGGCACACATGTCTCTCCACATACATTGCTTCGCAGGGCACCATATCATGTAATACACACGAACCATTTTCAAAACTTAACATCCAGTACATATACAAGGGCGCTGCCACCTTCCGAAAGTTGGGGGGGGGGGGACGAAGGCATTTTGAAGTCGATTCTTTCCATGCAACGCCCATAGGCGTAATGTTTAAATTCGAAAATGTTGGGGGACACGCCCCCCCCCCCCCCCCTGTGGCGGAGCCCCTGCACATACATCATCAACACTACAGCGTCCTGCACACACGATCCTCAGAATTTAGCAATCAACAATATCCTCATATCCTCATATCCTCATATTCTAAATTACCAGTAAGGCGCCATAGTTGGCGATGAACGAGCGAGCGCGAACGAAATGTATGGTGAATTTCAACTCGATCGGGCAAGTAGTTTCTGAGACACACAAAAAAGTACGCACGTGCGCACGTGCAGAGGCACCCCACCCCTGTCTTGTAGAAAAAAAGGCGGCTGAGAGGTCCCTAGCCACACACCAAATTTGAACACAATCGGCTCAGACGTTCCTGAGATATAAAATAGGGGTGTGCACGTGCACACGTGCAAACGCACCCCACCCATGACTTGTGGGAAGGCGGTGGCGGAGGGGTCCCTAACCACACACAAAATTTGAACACAATCGGCTCAGCCGTTCCTGAGATACAGAATAGGGGTGTGCACGTGCGCACGTGCAGAAGCACCCCACCCATGACTTGTGGGAAGGTGGCGGCGGAGGGGTCCCTAACCACACACCAAATTTGAACACAATCTGCCCAGCCGTTGCGGAGTTCTTACGAGAAAACACTTCTCAACATCCATCACGCGGCACGCGCCACGCGCAGTGGTAGTCACCCACATGAGTCGGCACTGGTCTCAAACAGGTTAAGTTGGATGGGGCTACTCAGCAAAGAAACCCGCTTGTCCATTGGACGTGCGGTTGCAGAGATATTAGCTTCTCAAAAGCGTCGCCACGGGCCGGGTCGGGCCGGGCCGCTCACATTCAGATGTTTCCCATATACCACGGAATGACGAGCGAGCGCTTCGCGCTCGCTCGTAATACCATTAACTATTTTGGTTGACCTATTTTTTAACATGGGTGGCTCGCAACAATATTTCAGCTGCAATGAGGCTGAAAATATTTATTTCAATATCAACTATTAGCCACGCCTACTACAAGCCAACTACAACTAGCCAACTACAACTACAAGCCAACAAGCTAACTACAAGCAAAATGTTATATTTCAGATTTCTTGAAAGAAGGGTGTTATTTGCTCTAAACATGTCAGTTTGGGACTTATACAACATATTAGGTACTTGGTTATTTTATTTATTTTTTTAAACAGCACGTTCAGGCTTACCTTAGCTTCCCACTCTAGGTTTGGATTTGGTGGTCCTTGCTCTGTCACATTTGTTTTATCTTCATAGATCATGGACCCAAAAGGATGTTTTAGGATGTGGTCCACATGGTTGCTTGGCATCTAAAGGAGAAGAGGTTCTTAGTTACTGAGTATATATTAAAAACAATGATTTTTGCTTAGCTGTGTCAGATGAGTCACATGAGTCATGAGTCAGGTCACAAATGGTCACAGGTCTACGAAAGCCATGCGGGACATGTTGTATGGGTTATTTTACACGTATAATTCGATAGTAGCAGTCATTTTTACAACATGACCCCATATAACTGCCCTCAGGTCAAGGTCAGGTCACAATAAGGACAACATTTGAAATTGATTAATCTAAATAAGCATAGTATGTTCATAGACTAGTTTTGTCTCAGAAATGCAGTGGCGGCATTGATTTGTCTATACCTGGTCAGTAAAAGCCCCAAAACGCAATTTAAAAAATGACGTCATGAGTTACTTATACTTAGGGAGCCATAAGTCAGTCACAAATTAATATATTGCTTTGAAATTTTGTTCGTGAATCGTCCATACTTGGTTCTTTGATTTTCCTTCCGTTTTTTTTTTAAATCTTCAACAAAAAGTTTTTGTGGAAATTCTTCCCAAAAATCAGTTTCTTGCATTTTTGGGGGTCAAAAACCTCAAATTTCGCAAATCCGAGATAGGCATTTTAACTAGAATGTTATTTCTTCAGGTAACATGCCTGGCAGACAAAAACAGCTTGTTATGTTCAGGACAAAACCATTTTGATGCCCACAGTGCATAGCCAATATGAATAGTAAAAGTGCAAGTGTAATTCTCTGTAATTTCAAAATTACACTAAATTTAAGTCTAACTTTTTTGTGTTCTACAGAGATGGTTTAAAAGATACTGAACATCAGAAGTTCAGTTAACGGTCATTGAAAATTGAGTTACCAGTTTGCTCAGATTGAGATATGAGAAGGGTGTGATGACTGGCCCCATGTAAATGTTTTTTTAATAAAACACCCAAGGCACTTCAACTTGTTAGACATAAAATATCCGTGAACAGGGTTAATGCAAGGGTCAGTACCTACTCATCCCAACCCTCTTTACATTAGCATTAGACTCAGCCTTACACTCCATTCCATCACCTACAAAACATCGAATCTACATTGACGACATCTCAATCTGGACATCCCACAAACACCATAACATGAACAACGCCTTAGCAATTTTACCAAAATCTCTAAATATATATATATATATATATATATATATATATATATATATATATATATATATATATATATATATATATCACAGTCGCATCCACTCAGGCACTTAGCCAGGATTTTTATCAGGGGGGGGGGGCACGTCAATGGTAGAAACAAATTTCGCTCCTCAGACATATGTTGTTGACCGCGGGGGGGGGGGGGGGGCAGGGTCGGGTCGTCAGAAAATCTCGTTTTATCTAGTGTCCCTGCATTAACTCCCACGTGAACTAACCCAAAGGCGGATCCCCAGGGGGCGAACAGGGCCACGGCACCCCCAAGCCTGTTTAATGGCGGGCAAACAATGTTTTGCCCCCCCCCCCCCAAGACGTGAAGTCTAATACATGCTATATTTGCGTTTTTAGAACGGTATTGGGCATCCCAAAATTGCAGCAGTCAAAATCCAGCTAGCCACAGTCAAAAACTGTAAAATTTCGCGCCGTTTCGCGGCATGACACAAGTTTCGCAATTGCATATGCAAATTTGCCAAATTAATTCCATTAAGTGTCTTGCAGAGGCTCTCCTTGGCGGTAATTGCTGGCCCCAGGGCCAACTCTTCATACAATATTAACTTTAAAGCGGGCTACATGTTTAGCTAGTCTGCCGAGTTCCGAAAAAGGCGACGCGAACGCAAAGACGCGGACCTCGGCAGCCGGAAGCTGCTCCAGCAGTGCCCAACTTGCTGGCCCGAAGAGCTAATAGTGGGGACCAGGCCAGGACTATCTCCCCAAGCCATCTCCCCCAGGCTCCTTTAGATCCACAACGACCATTTTTTGCGCGGAAATCTCGGTCTGCCTCTTGCTACTTTCAAACCATTTGCACCGTTACCAGTTGTTTGCTACAGTTCGATACATAGGTATGTATACAGACTACAGTTATTATTATCATATGTACTATTGAGCGCAGACTGCCACCGGCCATCGTGATTTACTATCCGAGGCTAATGTATATGAAAAACTACTTTCATTTCAATATTTTGTATCATACCGAGATGTGCACCAGGAAAAGGGGTTACCCGAGGCTTGGTGGCTCCACTCACGGTCTGGTTCCAAGATTAAAATTGCGTTTTCCACGACCTAAAATTAAAATGTTCACACCGCTTCGCGGCGTCACATCAGAGGCCATCGTCATAACGACGCCATCGTCATCGTCTTCGTTTCGTCGTAACGCTGAATTGAATGAATAACATTTTTAGCTTCTTATCCTCTACAAGGCTAAGAAGCTAAAAGTGCCTATGTTTCTGGGTTTTATCAGGCAAACTCGAGAGCAAAAAAAAATTGCGCTGCTTCGCGGCGCTAAATAACAAGTACCTACTATAACATGCAAATCCACATTAAAAATCCTGCAAAGGCATAAATACACGCAAAACAAATTGGGGTACATTTCTTTCGTCATTTCAGCCGACCCCCCACTCAAAAATTATCGGCGACGCCCCTGGGTACAGCTGACAATTGACATAATTTTGCTCAGTGTAAGGCAATGTCGGAACAATACAAGCTGGAGGCTGACATCCTTTCCTTTTTCGACATCCCAAAGGGTCGAAAACCTATAAAAAAAAATCGAAATCGTGTGGTTGCAAAATAAAGTGGCCCAAATCCGGGAAGAAATTCGAAATGGGGGGTAGGTAAGGTCCGTTAAATAACGGTTTGGCCCTCCCTTCCCCCCCCCCCCAAAAAAAAAAACGGCCGACTGGATCCGCCCTTGAACTAACTTGATCTGGTATATCTAGGCAGAATAGGCTTTGTCCCCACAGTTCAACATGGAAGGGTTTGGGGTTAGGGAACTTGGATTTCCACATTAACATTGGAAAAAATAGAACACATAACCTTCATATCTCACCAGAAAAATCAAAATGCATATTATGCATATTATAACATCTACGAAACACTGCACCGATTAAACATTCCAAAACAAATATCTTCTCTGGAATTGGAATAGGCCAGGGGGTTACCCTGCATGCAGTCGCCCTAGGCTCAATTGGCTGGAGCGTGACGTCATACGTGCACAAGATTTTGGCGCACCGGCATTTGTGGCGCGGCTTATGTATGGTCTTTTAACATTAGCGAAGGAGTAAGATAAGAGCTCCTTCGCTGTCAAAATAGGGGTGACTTAGGAGCAAAATGTTATTTAGATAAGTTAGAGAGCTTGAATCGGTCTTCCTTTCAGGGCATGTTGTCTAATTCGGCTCGGTAGAATTATCTACATAGTACATAGTCTTTCAAAAATTGCAAGTTATTATTGATTTGAATAGGGGTAAGGGATTCTTCGTCCAGATGACGTCACCCAGGGGCGTGGAAACTACTTTGAAGTTGGGGGGGGGCGAACTTATTGGCAATACTACGACAAACATTCAGACTGAAGAGAAGCAACGTGTGGCGCTCTTTTCCATACCCATTACCCAATGCTGCTTATTGCCAATAGTATGTCATATATTTAAAGGGAAATAATGACCTTTTCCCACAAACATGAGAGTTAGCACTTGAAATCGACAGACGAGGCCAACACATGATGTAAATTCATCGCATTTTGCATATAAACAATTCCTTCCGAGAAATATTTCAAGTTAATATTGATAAGTCAGACAATGGTGTCCGCCCCTGTAGCTCAGTTGGGAGAGCGCTGGACTTCTGACCTCACCCGCGGTAGTGGCAGCCCGGGTTCGAGTCGCTTCGGCGCTCGCTATTTGCCCCTGACTGGGGTGGCCTGTGGCCGGTGGCAGCGGTCGCACTTAAGGCCAGGTGACGTCCGAGGGCGGGGTGGACCGTGTCCAGGTATGTCGGGCACATACAACTTTCGCTTCTAAATTATGCCGGACGCCAATAATTGCTTGATCGGGTGGTGGGGTGAGGGCCTGCGCAATAGAGGTGCCACCTTTCTACCCGCTTACCCACGAGACGTGGGTAGTTACTACCCACGTGGGTAGTTGTGGGTAGCACAAGCAATCATTTGGCTGAAGTGGGTAGTTGGCGGGTAGCAGAATTTTCAGCTTTTCAGAAAAGGAAAGTTTAAAACCTTATTTCAGTGACTGCGCTTTCATTAAAGCAATAAAATTCAAGTTTATTGCATGAATTTGCATAATTTAAAGGTTTTTGCTTTAATTTTCTTCAATCCCAAAATAGTACAATTTATGTTCAATTAACAACCATTGAACATAAAATAGCATTAAATCGGAAGATCATCGATGCACGTCGGCGGCGACCTATTTAGTGTTGGCGATTTGTTTCAAAGTGCCCATTCAACAACGTTGAACAGATTGATACAAAAGCGTCATTGTACTTAATGTGTCGCTTTCCAATAGTGGAGGGAAAATACCCATAATTAATTTTCCCAAACTTCCAACTTTGAATTAGGGAATAATTATATTTAATTCTTAAATTTAGATCGCATCATTGTAATACCATAACGGTAGCCAAAGAAATTGTTGCTAACAAAATCAAAAAGTCATGATTTCCTTTTAAAGGAAATAGTTCACCTTCGGAAATTTTTCAGAACACAATTTTATTATATTTTTTAATACAGTTTCTTTTTTTCTTTTCAAAAATGGTCCTTCATCGCGCCAATTCAGGACAGAAGGTCGTAAATTATTAATGTTATGGTGTGCGTTATTGGTCTGCGCATGCTCAGACCAGTGCTGGCACTCTCAGACGGTACGGTATATCATATATGCGCCGCATTCCTTCGCCAAAAAGTCAAATATCTTCGGCTGGAGAGTCTTTTCAGCCAAGAAAAGTTGCAGATAAGGATTTCTCAACACGGGCTACAAAACTGCTATTTCAGTTCAAAATCCCATGTTGAAGGTGAACTATTTCTTTTAAGAACATGGGTATCAATGTCATATAAGGCAATGGGTCGCCTAACAAGCAAAACAAACTAGAGAAAAGCTTGTAAACATGAAGAAGGAGCGACACTTGTACTAGGGTCACAACAAGCCGGAGAAGCGGTATTGGAGTTTTCACCGTGCCTGAATCCAGAACCGGCGGGCTTGACTACTCCCGAACCTGAGGTAGCTGGTGAGGTGATGTGCCGAGCTCGCACCTAGTTGACTCATGCATGGAAAAATCATGCATTTAGCGTACATTTGGTGCGAGTACCATACTTGGCTTCACCCGAGTTATGCTATGCCGTGTTTTACGGTGGGTCAATGTTTCAGGTATATTTTTATGAATTTATCGTTATACGCTCGTACTCAACCAAGTGAGCTGGCAAACCAATGCATTTAGAACGCACGCATTTTTTAAGAGAAAAAGTCTTATCTACCTATATATAAGTTAGTTATTTAGTTAGTTATTTTTTTGTTAGTTAACTGTTGCCGAATTAAGGTCCATTAACACGCGGACTGCCGGGTGTTCGCGCCAACCACGAACTGCCGAGGGAAGGGGGTGATTTCCGCCCACCCCCCTAAGATCTAAAAAACACGCAACGTAGCGACAAGCGGAAAACGATGGAAGATAGCTCGAGACAAGCTCTATCGAAAGTACCAAGGCCATTTTGATATCAGGTCAATATTGAGGTCACCAGAGGTCACCAAAGGTCAATTTCTGGTTATATGTATGAGTGTCCTTGATAAACCCTCTATATCTCGATAACTAAAAGAGCTCTAGCGACGCGCGAAAAAAAAACGTTCGAAAGATAATTCATTTGTTTGCTATCACCAAGGTTTCATCAGAATTTACCTAAGGTCAATAGTTAGGTTAGCAGAAGCCATTTAATTTGAAACATTCTAATAATTGCCGAATAGTTTTTTAAGAAATAACTTTTGACAGACGCACGATCGAGTAACATATGTTTCACCATTGTGTTTCTCTCGTCGAGGCGCATCGAATGATATATTGGGTGACCTAGTTAGGCCATATACACAAATTGGCCTGACCGGAGGTCAGGGTCAACTCTTACATCAAGTGATTCGTCTCGACAAGCCGAATACAATAGTGAAACCCCCATTGATGTTTCAGGTCAAGGTCAGGTTTGGTCTCCGGTCAAGGTCTTGATTTGGTAAAGAGTTATTGAAGAAAAACCATACGTGACCTGGGGGGTCACCCGAGTCCCGAGTTGACCTCGTAGAGGTCAAAGAACAGAAATGTTACATTGGGCTTTCCACTTAGCACAAGAGTGGTGGATCTGATTATTTTTACTCTCAAATTTAGCCATTTCCTATAGATGTATACGTATTTTCACTTTCCCCTTTGACTTAGAATGGGGAGGTCAACGAAATCGACCTGACCTTAGGTCACCGATATAAAAAATATATAGATAGACGAATTGTAGGTACTTATCACATTATGACATCCTGTGAGTTTCAAACCGTTTGGTCAATCACTTTGGCTGTGGCACGACCGCAAACATTTTGGAGGTGGAGTCACTTGACTTGACCTGGTGACCTGACCTGAGATGACCCGAGGTAAAAAAAATAACACCGTGTGGGTACTTTATACCCAAACAGCTGTGCCAAATGTAGCGCTGCGCGCCGCCGTTGAAACTCCTTTGACAATCCCCTTGTTCTTATACGGAGTACAGAGACAGAGAGTTAAGGGCGCCGCCACATCCCGAAAGTTGGGGAGACGGAGGCATTCTGCTGAAGTCGATTATTTCCATGCAATGCCTAATGTTAAAATCTGAAAATGTGGGGGAGGGCGCCCCCACCCCCTCCAACGCCCATGCCGATTAGACCACTGAGCTGCATCTGAGGTACCGGCTCAGCCACTGAACCACTCAGCCACCAGCCACCATTTGAAGGCCAACTCAGCACTCCATCCTGTACTCAGACTAGCCTCTGTCGCCACAGTGCGGCACTTACGCCGCAAACCGCCGCCATTGTCACCGGTAATTTCCGTCCAGAGCGCAGCCTATGTCATCCCCCCCCCCCTGCCCTGTCCCGCGCTGTTCCAGGTCACCGGTCATCCTGAGACGCCCGTCCGGCGGCGGACCGATCGTCTTTGCATCATCAGCTGTCTCGCCGCACGATAAACAGCTTCATTCGTCAGCCAAGTTGGCGCGTTTCGGCGGCTGCGGCCCGCAGGTCATCTCGATGGAGGCTGCTCGGCTGACCAGTGACCACTCAGGGCAGCGTGGTGTCGGCTGGACTCTGGTATGTCGGGTGCGGGGTGGTGAGGGCCGCAGTTCTCTGCCGACACTGCTAGGTTGCGGACCTTCTGCTGAACTTGTCTGTGATTCTGCTCCGTGGTGAATGTCCTAGTAGACATAAATGGATATAATATCACACAGTTCTATAATAAGTTCCGACCAGCATTAGGCCCGAACCCATTAATTTAACGTTAAAAGCAGCTATAACCAACTGAACTATCCGGCCACATGCCAGCGGCACTGCAGTATGTAACTTGCTGATCACCGAGTCATATATTTTGTTCCGGCTCGCCAGCCGGCTGACCTGTCACGTGACAAGTCAGACTGGGCCGGCGCCGGGTGGTCGGCGTTTGTTGACAGCTAGCGCCAGGGGCACAACCCCCTATACGGGCCGTACGAAATGTCCGTACTGTTTTTGACGGGCGCCGAAGGCGCCCCCTGACCATTTTTGTTTTGTTTTGTAATTAGCATCGCCCACAGGACAGGCACCAGTGGCGTACAGAGCATACGGTCATTCAGACTTCAGAGCATGACGTTGCAGCGCGTTCCCCTTCGTTTGACCTCAAATTTGACGTAGAAGGCCAATCGCTATCGCAAAATGGACTTGATTTTTGGAATCAGCATGGTCTGATTGACCTACACACGAAGTTTGGGGGAAAAAAGTTGACGCTGGAGTTGTGTGATGACGATGCTAACTTGTGTGATGACGATGCTAACGCTAACTTAACGGACATTCAGGGTCAGCGGTTTGATAGATATTTAGGAGGTCGGTGGTGCGATACAAGGCAACGTCATTGGCGTGTTTTTTCCTATCTTCTTCATAAGGTCAGCGCATCTCACTGTTCTGCATGCTGGCCGACACGGGCTGCCCGTAACTGTACCAGGAAGACGGATCGCCCCGGAACCGGTGACTGCGCCGCTGGCTCGTTGTGTGGGGTAATCATTTGTGGACGGATGACCGAAGCGGATGCGGATGAAGTAGCCCATGTACTTGGAGTAATATGTGAAGTAATTATCCGAAAACTACCTCGGCTTGCAAACTTAAACGCATTTGGACAGAACTTGAACGAAATGGCTTGTATATTTTATTGTATAAATTTAGTCCGAAGCTTTTGAATGGATATATTTCCTAGGTCAGGACCCGGCATAAACAGTTGTATAACCAAGCGGAGCGAGGTCTTGCGTCAACTAGGGGGGGGGGGATATACGTATGAGCGGTCCGACTGTGGCCATGGTTTTCAGAAGCTTATTTCTTTGCAGCTATTCGGTCGAAGTTACTGGAAATTTGCACACAAAAACGTTCATGTCGTAAAACTATCTGCCGGTGTTTCCTTTCAGCAAGCACAGAGTGTGCCTAAACAACAAATAGGGCACATTAACGCCATAATATGACCGTTTTTCTGCTGCCGAAATTTCATTTAAATTCCTGCCAACTTCCCTCAGGAAAGGTAAAAATATCGTCCTGATCCCTTCCATTCTTCCATTGCAATGATACTTTTTCCAAATGCTTTTATTTTACCTGCAATATTTCCGAACAAAGTATGGATTTATGTCTCCAAAACTGGGGGGAAATCCCCCCGCCTGACGACTGGGGCGACGGTGCCCCCCCCCCCCCCGTCCCGCCCCTACGGCGACGCCCTTGGTGGTGACCCAAGATGGTTATGCTGCATATTGGGAGACGAGTCTCGACGAGACAAACACAATGGTACCGGTTCACTTCTCTATCTTCATTCTGTCGTAATTGATATCACTTCGTTTTACAAAAATAACGGAGTAACTGTAACTTCCGTAACATTTGTTGACGATGTAACGAGTAACGAGTTACTTTTTTGGAGTAACGGAGTAACGAGTAACGAAGTTACGTTTTGAAGTAACGGTGCCCACCTATGCGGCAATACCTATAGCATAATTATTGTTTACATTCCTAGTTTGTGGTTAGATTTGTTCCAAAAACAAGAATCACGAAGTTGAAATCGAGACAAAGCTACACACCGGGTCACGAAGTTAGGAGCTTTTTGAGCGATTTTTGACGCCATTTGTGTGAAATGTGACAATGATAGAAACGTCGCTGGGTGATAGAAAACACCGCAATAGATCCCCCACTCTCCAGGTGTCGAAGATTTGTCATTTCCTCCATTCCATTTGACTGTGGGTACATTTGCATTTTGTCACGAAGTTACCTACCTTTACCCTTCCCAATATTCAAGCAAAGTACGATTGCATCCAAGTCGAACCTCTACACAACTCTAAATACTGCTCACAAAACCCATAATTCTTATAATAGAGGGCGTGATTTTCAACAAACGCCGATAATTTTCTAAAACTCGCCAAGAACTCCACGGAAGACGCTCACAAATTGCAGGCTCGTTCACTACCAACAAGCCAGTACAATCGCAATAATCGCCTCGATAGTGGGGGACTGTAGCCCACTATCGTAATCTTATGACAGTGGGGGACTCGTCTCCCACGTCGCGTGGCTCCCCGGTGGCGCCGCCCCTGCTCACAATAACCCTCCCGCACTTTAGGGACGGGAGATAGGCCCGGACGGGAGATGATAGGCCCGGACGCTGGGTGTCGGCGTAGCTCTTAGTTCGGACAATAGAGGGTATGGCGGGGTTACCCATATGGCGGGGCTACACCGGCCCCTACTTACCCTAATTTTCCCCAGTAAATCCGCAAAAGGGTTATTTTTTCAGGCTGTTCAATTGCTCATTTCTGGTAGAAGCGACAGTTCGAACATCGTTGCTGATAGGAGCAGCCGAACAGGTTAACGGATCCATATTCCATGGCATACTGTGTGAACGAGTTAAGCGGGTAAAGTTAGATCCCACAACATGTCCGTGTCAGCGGGTGAACGGGCCAACCATCCTCTACTTTCATACTGAAGAACTGTTCATGCACCCCACATCACCCACCTAGCGTCAGATAGAATACTATAGCTTCTGTCGCTGACCGCTAGAGGAGCTGTCAGCGCTGGCCCTTCGTCGAAGCAGTCCCCTTGGCTCCAGCTGAGGTTTAAGCTCTTCAATTTATCGCGGCGGGCGACCAGAGTCAAATTTTAACCCCGGATCAACACAGAATTGAGTGGTTTTTCGTAGGATTTGGCATTTCAGAAATTGATCTGGTATGTCCTGGAATTTTTACGAAAGCTTAAAACCATCATTTTACTCTGCAAACTTGGTTTTCTTCCCATCAAAGGAGCCGAGATCTGATGGGGTCCGAATCAACCTCGTTAGTGAATCAGTGTGCGTAGTTCCCAGAGGCATTCCGGTGGCATGTTTATATCCGGAACGTGACGAGGTGTCGTGCTGTCTCCGGTGGTCATGTGTTGGTTTCACAGCAACGATTGGAACCCGAGCCGTTGTGAATGTTGATACCTACAGGTCGAATTTGTAGACGCGTTGCAATTGGGTCATTGCAAGCTGGTATGAGGACGCATACAATACCGACAGACAAAATGTGCATCAATGCTTTTTTGTATTAACAACCGTACTCTTTGGTTCAGGTCAGTGTAAGTCAGATTTAATTTTAAATTAGCATTTCCTCGAGAGGGGCTCGCACCCAGTATATTGAAGTTTGAGCCCATCGCAGTTGCGCAGTCCGCCTCCCAAATGTCAAGCCCAGATGGCAAATGGCAAATGAGTACCATGGGATAATGACACAACATATATGTAATAACAGTAATATGTAATAACATTGCCCTGAACCAGACTCATGCTCGCCACAGATCCAACCAAAAACCACGGTCATCACTTTAAAATGACTACCGCTGCCAATGCAATAACCACTGGGTTTCGGTAACAACCAATAAGAAAACAGCTTACAGCAACGCTTCGCTGATATTTCCCCGATACCCGACATTGTATGAAGATATCTGGTCCAAACACCCAAACCATAAATACCCATCCCCCTAAAACAGTCGCTCACATCGCCCTACTTTTTCTTTCCCTTCTTGCCGGACTTGGGCGCCGCCTCGTTGGGGTCGCGGCCCTCGGCCACGCAGAGCTGCTTCTTCAGGTCGAGCAGGATGGCCACCTGCGCAGTGACCTGCTGCTTGTCGGCACCGGACGCCTTCAGACTACGCACCAGCTCAGCGTGCTTCTCCACCGCCGCGGTCAGCCGCGCCGCCTCTGCCGGGTCCGCCCCGCCGACAGCGGGCGCCGCCGCCGCCGGAGCCGCTGCTGCTGAGGAGGCGTCGGCCAGCTGCTTCTTCAAGTCCAGCAGGATCTTCACCTGGGCCTGTACCTCGTCCTTGGGCACTTTGGCCGCCTTCAGCTTGCGCACGACCTCACCCTGTTTCGCGACCTCCTGTTCGAGTTTGGTCACGTCGCCCTTGCCGGCAGCGCCCGTGCCGTCCCCGGCCGCCGCTGCTGCTGCTGCTGTCGCGTCCGCCAGCTGCTTCTTCAAGTCCAGCAGGATCTTCACCTGGGCCTGTACCTCGTCCTTGGGCACTTTGGCCGCCTTCAGCTTGCGCACGACCTCACCCTGTTTCGCGACCTCCTGTTCGAGTTTGGTCACGTCGCCCTTGCCGGCAGCGCCCGTGCCGTCCCCGGCCGCTGCCGCAGCTGCTGCTGCTGCTGTCGCGTCCGCCAGCTGCTTCTTCAGGTCGAGAAGCACCTTCACCTGCGCCTGTACCTCATCTTTCGGCGCCTTAGCCGCCTTCAGCTTCCGCACGACATCGCCCTGCTTTGCCATTTCCTGCTCGAGCCGGGCAGCGTCCGCGGGTCTGCTGCCCGCCGCCGACATCTGCTGTGCCTGCTGCTGTCCCTGGTACTTCTGACGCAGCTCCTCGACGCGATCTGGAACTATCTTCTCGAAGAGCGGCGCCGGGTCGCCTATCCGGTGTCCACCCGGCAGCATGCAGACGAAGGTGTCGGCCAGCACGTTGACGCTGGCGGGGGCGTTCAGCTGGAGCTGGATGGTGGCCGAAGTCTGCGGCATGTACGGCTGCAGCATCACCGACAGCAAACAGGTAATGTTGGCAGAGAGCGCGATCACGGTGCCGGCGCGCCGCCGATCCGCCTCCGAGCCCTTCACCAGCACCCACGGCTGGCTCGCCTGCATGTACTGGTTGCCGCGCCGCGAGATGTTGAGGATGTGACGGATAGCGTCGCGCAGCGTGGCCGCCTCGAGGAGCGCCAAGTAGCGGCGCAGCTCGCGCGCGATCTGACCAATGAGCTGTCGCTCCTCCGCCTGGATGTCCATCTCCGGCACCTGTCCGCCGAAGCAGCGCTGGCAGAACGCCAGCGAGCGGTTGACGAAGTTGCCTAGGTTGTTGAGCAGCTCAGAGTTGTTCTTGGTCATGAGGTCGGTCCAGGAGAAGGCGGCGTCCTGGTTCTCGGGCCGCACGTACAGCAGGTAGAAGCGCCAGATATCGCTGGGAATGCCAGTGTCGCGAGCGTCGTTGCCGAACACGCCGACGCCGCGAGACTTGCTGAACTTGCCGTCCTCGTAGTTTAGGTACTCGGTGGCCATCAGGTGGGAGACCATGGTGTAGGGCCGGCCGGTGGCCAGCTGACACGCCGGAAACACCACCGCGTGGAACGGAACGTTATCCTTGGCCATGAACTGGTAGTAGGTGACATCGCGCGGCGCCTGCCACCAGCGGCGCCACTCGGTCGTGTACTGCGCCGTCATGCTCATGTAGCCGATCGGCGCGTCGAACCACACGTAGAACACCTTGTCCTCGTACCCGGGCAGCGGCACGGGCGTACCCCAGCGCAGGTCGCGCGTGATGCAGCGCGGCTTCAGGCCGTCCCGCAGCCACGAGTTGCCGATGGTACGCGCGTTAGCCGTCCACTGCGGGGAGGAGGTCTTGAACCAGGCGCGCAGCGGCGCCTCCAGCTTGGGTAGGTCGAGGAAGATGTGCCGACTGGAGCGTACCTCGGGCGGCGCCGAGCACAGCTTGCAGCGCGGCGCCTTGAGCTCCACGGCGTTGATGAGTTTGCCGCATTTGTCGCACTGATCTCCGCGCGCGTCCTCGTAACCACAGAGCGGACATACACCCTCCACGAACCGGTCGGCGAGGAAGCGCTCACACTTGCCGCAGAACAGTTGCTCCATGATGTCTTCTAACGTGAACCCGTTATCGTGCACCGCCTTGAAAATGTCCTGCGCGATCTCCGTCTGCTCCTTGGTGGTCGTGCGGCCGAAGTGGTCGAAGCTGATGCTGAACCACTCATAGATGCCACTGTGCAGCTCATTGTACTTGTCGCAGATCTGCTGCGGCGTCAGGCCCTCCTGGATGGCCTTGGTCTCAGTGGCCGTACCGTACTCGTCCGTACCGCACACGTACAGAGTGGTGTAGCCGCGCAGCCGGCAAAAGCGGGCGAACACGTCCGCAGACAACACGCAGCCGATGATGTTACCCAGGTGGGGGAAGTTGTTGACGTACGGCAGAGCTGACGTGATGAGAACGTTGCGCGTTCCCTCCTGTGGCAAGACGGGCGTCTTCCGCTCCCGCGGAGCCGGCACAGAGTCCGGTCCAGCGAGGAAAGCCTTCACCGCGGCGTCCACCTCTTCAGCCGAGATGGCTTCCTCCGGCTCTCGCTCCGCCGCGGCGTCAGCCGGACCGTTCTGCGCAGGCGCCGGCTTGCCCTTCGTCGGGGTACCCTTACCGCCCTTGGCAGAGGCAGGCTTTCCCTTGGCAGCAGCGGTTTTGGTCTGATCGCAGCCAGTGTCACCCTGTACGGACGCTGAGCCGGTCTGGGTCGCGTCCAGTCCGATCACGGGCAGACTCGTGGCGAGCACGGCGGCGCGGCCCGCCTCCACGGACTTCCCGGCGTACAGCCGCTGCAGCGCCGCGCTGCAGGCCGCTGTCTTGGCCACGCCCTCCAGCCGGGCGGCGAGCGGTGGCGGTGGCGACAGATGCTTGCCGCCGTCCAGCGCCAGCAGCGGCTGCAGCGAGGACCAGATGACGGCCTCGGCAGCGGCCGGCAGCGGCCCGGCGTCCGCCAGCTTCTGCAGGGCGTTGGTGAGCGCAGCGGCGGCGACCGGGTCGGCGCGGCCGGCCAGCGCCGCCTGCAGCCGGCGCAGCGCAAGCGGCTGCAGCACGCGGCCGTCCCAGCTCAGCCATGGCTCCAGATCGGCGTCGCCGGCGGCCGAGAGCAGATAGCGCGCCGCGGCGGAGGGAGAGAACAGCACGCCGCCATCAGCAGTGCGTAACACAGGCAGGCCAGCCAGCGAGCAGCGCCAGACAGGGTCCTCTGGGCAGCTGGGTGTCCGGACTGTCAGTGGGTGGCTGGCCAGCTCGGCTGCCACCAGCGCCTTCAGTGACGCAGGGTGGAATTCTGGTGCTACCAGGACATCACCTGTGTCAGCCATTCTGGCAGCTGGAATGGACATTAAAATTATCATTACTTTCCTTACAAAGGTTGTCATGATCACTACACAAATATATCAGCTGAGATCATTTGTCTGGATTTGCTGCACCACAAGAAGACAATTTGCTGCAGGTGCTGGCCACAGCTGTTCTGCCACAGACAGCAATACAAGGCAAAGCAAAAGCCAAACCTGGCTTAAAATTTGAATAATTAGGGTAGACAACCATAACTCCATGCCTGTCCTAACACCAGATTTGTCATGCTATCTGTGATGTAGATGACACTGATGCACTACATCGCCAATAGCATGCAAAGGACAGTGTTACAGTTGTTTACCTTACTTCCTAATACCTATATCAATATTATCAAAACCCATTTAATGCCATTCCTACTGTTTCATGACGGCATGCCTATAATATATGCATTTGGTCAACTTTAAATGAAATGGTACATTAGTTCAATAAATAAAACAACTCCTACTGCTAGTCACCTGCTGTCAGGGTAGACAACTGGAACTGGCAAGGGCAGATTGCAGACAGTGTGATGTCCATTGTCATGTCACTATTCATTTGTTTTCCAAAACGATTCCAGAAATTCACAATAACAAGTTCCCCTAAATAAGTAAGCAAATGAATGGAATTGAATATTGATGAAGGGTAGCGAGCAGGGGCGTAGGAACTATGTTAAAGTTGGGGGGGGGGGCGGGGCAGGAGGCATTCTGAATTCGATTCTTTCCATGCAACGCCCATAAATAAGGACATAAAAGAAAAGTGCAACAAAGAGCCTCTTGGGCCCATCCGAGGTTGCACCCCCCCCCCCCATCCCCCCCCCCCTCCACCAGTCTCGCCCCTTCAAATCACCTTACTCTACCTGCATAAAAGAAGGCTAATCCCACGAGTATTTATGAACTAATCCCTTCTCTGTAAAGTATTTATCTAATCTAATTTTGAAGGAAGCAAGTGTCACTGCATCAGCGACATCCCCTGGTAGCATATTCCAATGTCCTACAACCCTTCTACTGAAAAATGACTGTTGTAGCCTAGTCCTACTTTGTTTCATAATGAGTTTATGCTGATGACCTCTACCTCGATTTTCCCTATTGAACTCAAACATACCCTTTAAATATCCAGAATGCTGACTATTTACAAATTTGAAGACTTCAATTAGATCTCCTCTTAGCCTTCTATATCTAAGTGAAAACATACCCAATTTCCTTAATCTATCTTCATAAGGTAAACTACCAAGACAATTAATCATTTTTGTTGCCCTTTTTTGAACTCTTACTAACAACCAGCAATCTTTCTCATATGTTGGAGACCAGGCTTGTACACAATACTCCAAATGTGGTCTAACATATGCACAATACAGTTTTGTTATTACCTTTTCACTCTTGTAGGAAACATTTCTGTTAATGGCCCCTAGCATTCTAAGTGCCTTTTTCCTAGCTTCTACAACCTGGTCTGACGCTGATAGTCTATTGTTTACCACGACACCTAAATCTCTTTCCTTTTCAATCTGCTCCATTTTCTGCCCACCCATTTCATACCTATGTTTACTGCTAACCCGTCCAGCGTGCATAATCTTACATTTACTCAAATTGAATTTCATCTGCCATGCTTCAGACCACTCAACTAGCTTGTCCAGATCTGATTGAAAAACATCCTGATCATGTTTTCCTCTAATAATCCTGACAACTTTTAGATCGTCTGCAAATTTCAAGACTTTGCTGTCTATACTGTTCTCAATTGCATTCACAAATATTATAAAAAGCAATGGGCCCAGGACTGAGCCCTGTGGAACCCCACTGAGAACCTCCTTCCATTGTGATTGGCACCCATTCAATATAACCCTTTGCTGGCGTCCTGAAAGCCACGTTTCTATCCAATCCAGAATCTTGCCCCTGATCCCATAAGCGTAACGTTAAAATAAAAAATGTTGGGGGCGGCTGCCCCCCCCCCCCCCCCCCCCCCCCTGTTCCTACAATTATGGTAGCGAGTACTTACATTTGATTGAAGACAGAACCCTCCCACGACCGACGCGTGAGTATCTAGGGCCTTGACGCGTGACGACGGAAGCCGCACACGTTCCGGTCATTTAGCGTCAGCCAAACACCGCAAATGTTACACATGCGGCATTTATGTCTTTGCATACCATAAAGTGTTCATAAGCGCTGAAAGCAAAAGTGTCAATGATTTTGACGTTGTTATAGGGCCTTGGATTTTGACCAATCAGAAGAAGCTTTGTTGTTGGGCCACCAAGCTGTGTTGCCTGTTAAGTTCGAGTCTTTTACAAATTATCGCCTTTTTATCGTGTTAATTGGCCGGGTGACACCTTGTCAGGAATTTTACCATTAGATTATCGACAACAGAAGGACAAAAAACGTCAGAAGTAAATATGACGTAACGTAACAACTCTTCCGCCAATATCCCTGGACCACATGGATGGATGGATGATGAACACATGGATGAACAGACTTGCCTGCTTATGCCTGAGCCGATATTTACGAATCGCTGCCCAACACGTGATAACCGCAACTGTCAAGGGATTCTGGATTGATAGTTGTGTCAAGGTATGAAAGATTTTGGGGTTTGATGAGTTTATAAAGTGTGTATGGGTTTATTTATAGATTTGGTTTAAATTGAATACTTTGGTACCTGTATTTGTAGTTTGGTTTTGATTTTGCTTAGACTAGGCATAATGCATTTTCATCATTTTTTGCTTTATGCTTCAAATTTAAGGTGAACTTACCATAGTTGACTTACATAAATGACCAGGGGTGTAGGATCCCATTCAGTTGACCCCCCACCGGCTCAGCCTGTCAGGCTGTCCAGAATGACCGAGAGCTTTCTCATACTTCCACAGGGCCCTCTTAGGTCTGATAATGGCTTTCTTAGACAAGCGTAAGGCCCTCTCAGATCAGACGGTGGACATCTCTGGTTGACCGATGATCCTCCCAAAGAAGCGGAGAATCCTCTCTTAGGCACTTAGGCCGGAAAGCGCCCCTCCCCCACCCCCTTGGACGATTAAGGGTCTTTTCAAACTGGCCAACAGACCTTTCAGACAGGCATAGGGCCCTCTCAGGCCTGACAAAGGTCACTTCAGAACGACAAGGAGCCTAAGGCTCCATGGCCTGAAAAATATTGTCAACCCAACTGAGGCCCCTCACAGACCGCCGGGTTCTTTCCGGCCTAGACAATGGCCCTCTAAGACCAGCCTGGGGCCCGCTCAGGCCTGGCAAGAGCTACTCGAGCCGACCGATGACCCCCTCAGGCCGACTGAGTTCTCCTTCAGGCCGACCAAGGGCCCCCTCAAGCTGACCAGGTGTCCCTCAAGTCGACTGAAAGCCCCCTAAGGCTCTCAGTCAGACAGAACAGACACATTAGGGACCCAATAGGCCAACTGAGGGCCACCCAGGCCGACTAAGGGCCCCTCAGGCCAACCAAAGGCCTTCTCAAGCTGACTGAAGGCCTCTCAGGCCGAACAAGGCACCTCCTCAAACTGACCGAAGGCACCTTAGGCCGAAAAAGGGACTTCTCAAATCGACCAAGCCGACTGAAGGCCCTTCAAGAAGACTGAGAGCCCTCTAAGGCTGTCAGAGGACCCTGCATACCGAAAAAGGCCCCTTCAAGCTGGCTGAGGTCCCCTCAGACCGAACGAGAGCCACTCAGGCCGACCGAGGGTTCCTCAGGCCAACTGAGGGCCCCTCAAGCTGACCGAGGGCCCCTCAGACCAAGTGAGGGTCACTCAGGGCCCACTCACGCCGACCGAGGGCCACTCAGGCCAACTGAGGCCCCCTCAAGCTGACAAAGGGTCCCTCAGGCCGACAAAGCGTCCCTCAGGCCGACCAAGGTCCCCCTCAAGCCGGCCGAGGTTTCCTCAAGCCGATCGAGGGCCACTAAAGTCGACCGAGGGCCCCAGTTCAACCGAGCTCCCATCCCGGCCGACCAAGGCCCCCTCCAGGCCGACCAAGGCCCCCTCCAGGCCGACAGAGGCCCCCTCAGACCGAATAAGAGCTTGTCAGGCCCACTGAACCCCTCAGGCCGCCCAAGGGCCCCCTCAAGCCGGCTGAGGTTCCCTCAAGCCGACCGAGGGCTCCCTAGTCGACCGAGGGCCCCTCAGGCGGATCAGGCCGACTGAGGCCCCCTCAGGCCGGCAGGGGAACCTTCGGGCCAAACAATGGATCCTTAGGCCGACTGGAACCCCTCAGGTGGACGAAGGACTTCCTCAAGTCGACCGAGCTCCCCTCCAGGCCCAACGACGCCCGGTCTTGCTGACCGAGGGCTCGTCAGGTCAACCAAGGACCCCTCATGCCGACCTCGGCTATCCTCTTGGCAGAGCCATGGACCCCTAGGCCCCCTGGCCACGATGACCCGATGACCCGATGCTCTTTGATAGTTCGATTCCCTCGTTCCTCCGTATCAAACTAGTATTTTAGCACGGATGTTGGATATTTAGGATATTGCAATACCAGGGAGCCAAAAAGGCTGCATTAACTATCAGCCTTATTCCAGGCAAACAATAAATGTACAACACATTCCATTGAACACCATTTAAATAGAGCACTCCGATCGCTAATTTGCCATGCTCCCCTCCGCTTTTCGCTAATCTGAACGCTTGAACCTTGTATCTACAGACTTGTTTGCAGAAGAGAACCCATGCTACCAACTTACCCATTATATCATAATTGAAAAACAGTCGCAGATGGAATCACAATGCTTGTATGCTTCTAAGATAAAATACTCCTAAGATGGAATCACATCTTGATCTTGCATATGATGAAATACGCAACATTCAAAAGAGAACAATATGTACGGGTAGTCCTTGAAATTTTGGAGGGGCACACATTTTGGAAAACATTGGGGGGAGGGCGGAGCACCATTGGGGGGGGGGCTCAGCTCAGCATTGGGAGGGGGGGCTCGGGCCCTCCCAAAGAGATATAAAGTTTCGCCCCTGCCGGTTACCGAATGCCTCTTAATCGCTGACGAAGGGTGTTACAATATGCCCGAAAGCTCCGATTAAAAAAAATTGCTTGTGGAGTAAATCCTCTTTGTATTTCATCTTCATCTGGGATCTCTATGTGCTTTAGGGCCCTTCCAGTCTGACCAGGGACTACTCTGACCTTCCAAGAAGCCCCTCTTGTGTGTCAAGGGGCCATTCTGCCTGTTCAAAGGTTCTTCCGACCTGGCCAGGGACTGAACTGGCTGCTTTGTCACCCTGCCGACATGCTCACGGGCCCCTCCGACCTTCCCAGGGGCCCCTTCAGTCTGGCTAGGAACTCATCCGGCATGTTCAAGAGCCCTTCCGACCGACCCAGGGACCGTTTCGGTCTAGTCAGGGGCCCCTCTGACTTGCCCAGGAGCCCTTCCGATCTGTCCAGCGACTCTTCTGGTCGAACTGCGCTGGCTGCTTTGTTGCCCTGCCAACATGCTCAGGGGGCCCTCCTTCCTGCCCTGGGCCCCTCCGTGCTGGCTAGGGGCCGATTCGGCATGTTCCGGGGCTCTTCTTACCCGCACAGGGGCCCCTTCGGTCTGGTCAGGGGCCCCTCCGATCTGCACAGGGACATTTTGAACTTGCCAGGGCCCCTCTGGTCTGTACAGGGGCCCTCCAGCCTTCTAAGGGGCCCTTCCGACCTGGCAAGGGACTGCGCTGGCTGCTTTGTCGCCTTGCGACATGCTCCGAGGGCCCTCCGACCTGCCCTGGAGCCCCTCCCTGCTGACTAGGGGCCCATTCAGCATGTTCAGGGCCGTCCTGACCCACCTAGAGGGCTGTTTCGGTCTGGTCAGGGGCCCCTCTGACCTGCACAGGGGCCCTTTGAACTTCCTAGGGACCCTCTGGGGTTTGTCCAAAGGCCCTCCAACCTGCTCAGGGGCCCTTATGACCTGGCAAGGGACTGTGCTGGCCGCTTTGTCACCCTGCCGACATGCTCAGGGGCCTCTCGACATGCCCAGGGGCCCCTCTGTGCTGGCTAGGGGCGCATTCGATGTGTTCAGGGGGCCCTCGGACCCGCTCAGGAGCCCTTTCGGTCTGGCCAGGGGCCCTTCTGACATGCACAGAGCTCTTTTGAACGTCCAAGGAGCCTTCTGGTCTATCAGAGAGAGTCCTGGTGGCCCTATAGAGCTTCTGAAGTGCTCTAAACTCTCTAAAAACCACGCTTTCCGTGGTAAAGAGCCCATGATACCGCGCTTCGCACGGTCTCGTCGGCCCTTTTCGGCACGCGCAGCGCGCCGAAAAGGGCCCTCCGCCGTCGAAAAGGGCCCTCCTGGTCTCCAGGGTGGTGCGGCCGCACCTGCCGCCGCACCTGCCGCTCCCCCCCCCCCCCTTGGCTACGTTCCTGCCCTGGTGGATGGTGCAAAACCACACACAGCAGCAAGGGAGGGGCAGTGGAGCAGGATGTGCTCGGCAAATAAGGCATTTCGACCTTTGCACATGTCGACAAAATGACTTTCGGCAAAAAAGGCATTTTGACTTTTTCACATGTCGACAAAATGACATTTCGGCAAAAAGGCATTTCGACCTTTTTACATGTCGACAAAATGACATTCGGAAAAAAACATTTATATTTTTTCACATGTCGACAAAATGACATTTCGACAAAAAGGCATTCGCCATTTTGCTTTCGGCATATTCACATTTCCACAAAAAGACATGTAAAGGTGTCCTTCGGCAATATGCATTCGCCAAAATGACATTCGCCAAAATGACATTCGCCAATGTGTCCGGACACCGCCAAGGGGGCATGGGGACATGTACTCCCCCCCCCCCCCCCCCTGAGCAAACCAGTTTACACTAGATAAAATGATAAAATGTTATTTTGCTGACGACCTGATGCCACCCTCGCCCAACGACTCTTCGCGCTGACGACCCGAAGCCACCCCTCCCCCGGTCAACAATGTTTCGTTGATGATCCGCCACTGATGTGCTCCCCTGACAAAATCCTGGCGGCGTGCCTGGTTTGAGGTCCAGTGCTTAAAACTCAACTCAGTTTTTCTCAGGTAAAAAAAATGATTTTTTACTCTTTCTTTTTGACATATGTACCTACTCCTCTACCAAGGAAATGTAGAATGCCTAGCCTGTTCCTCAGTGGTGTAGGTATGTCTGAAAAAAATGTCTGCTATGTGATCTACTCAATTCATTATTTGTATTCAAGTGGGTAGAGTTTCAACATCAGCTAACAGGGACCTTCTAGTTTCACTGAACTTTGTATTACAGCAGCAATGTTTATGCAACTGGCCTTTGATTCCAGGTTTAATCACAGAAATGAATACAGAAGAGCTTAACCCAGAGGAAGACACTCTGACAAATTGTGCATGTGAACTTGGTGTTCTGTCCCAATGTGATGGGTCAGCTACTCTCTGCAATGGTAAGCTTAACAAGTATTTGACAACAATCCATGTTATTTTGCCCAACGTGCTGAATTTAAGGAAGTTTCCATGGAAATTATAAATAAACTGAAATATAATCCAATAAAAACCAACTCCAAATGGCAGCAATCATTTAGATGAAACTTGATCAGATTGTGAAACTGATGGATGTTGGTTCCAAATAAATGCTAAGGAAAACTACTTCATCCGAGCAAGGTTACACAACCTTATTTTTGACGCAGTTTCTCCTAATCCAGTGATTTTGATGAAGCAGCTGATGATTGTGTACCTGAGACCAGTTGTTGCAGTGGTGCTGGTGTACAGTGCTGGTGTACAGTGCTGGTGTACAGTGCTGGTGTACAGTGCTGGTGTACAGTGCTGGTGTACAGTGCTGGTGTACAGTGCTGGTGTACAGTGCTGGTATACAGTGCTGGTGTACAGTGCTGGTGTACAGTGCTGGTGTACAGTGCTGGTGTACAGTGCTGGTGTACAGTGCTGGTGTACAGTGCTGGTGTACAGTGCTGGTGTACAGTGATGGTGTACAGTGCTGGTGTACAGTGCTGGTGTACAGTGCTGGTGTACAGTGCTGGTGTACAGTGCTGGGGTACAGTGCTGGGATCCTGGTGATCCTGGTGTGTGACAGCGTGGTCTATTCTCCAGGGCCGGCAGCAGTGTTGGCAGCATCGTTTGGCCCTGTGGAGGTCCGTGACTTATGCTCCTGGTGTGTGACAGCGTGGTCTATTCTCCAGGGCCGGCAGCAGTGTTGGCAGCCACGTTTGGCCCTGTGGAAGTCCGTGACTTATGCTCCTGGTGTGTGACAGCGTGGTCTATTGTCCAGGTCCGGCAGCAGTGTTGGCAGCCACGTTTGGCCCTGTGGAGGTCCGTGACTTATGCTCCTGGTGTGTGACAGCGTGGTCTATTGTCCAGGTCCGGCAGCAGTGTTGGCAGCATCGTTTGGCCCTGTGGAGGTCCGTGACTTATGCTCCTGGTGTGTGACAGCGTGGTCTATTCTCCAGGTCCGGCAGCAGTGTTGGCAGCCACGTTTGGCCCTGTGGAGGTCCGTGACTTATGCTCCTGGTGTGTGACAGCGTGGTCTATTGTCCAGGTCCGGCAGCAGTGTTGGCAGCATTGTTTGGCCCTGTGGAGGTCCGTGACTTATGCTCCTGGTGTGTGACAGCGTGGTCTATTGTCCAGGTCCGGCAGCAGTGTTGGCAGCATCGTTTGGCCCTGTGGAGGTCCGTGACTTATGCTCCTGGTGTGTGACAGCGTGGTCTATTGTCCAGGTCCGGCAGCAGTGTTGGCAGCATCGTTTGGCCCTGTGGAGGTCCGTGACTTATGCTCCTGGTGTGTGACAGCGTGGTCTATTGTCCAGGTCCGGCAGCAGTGTTGGCAGCCACGTTTGGCCCTGTGGAGGTCCGTGACTTATGCTCCTGGTGTGTGACAGCGTGGTCTATTGTCCAGGGCCGGCAGCAGTGTTGGCAGCATCGTTTGGCCCTGTGGAGGTCCGTGACTTATGCTCCTGGTGTGTGACAGCGTGGTCTATTCTCCAGGGCCGGCAGCAGTGTTGGCAGCATCGTTTGGCCCTGTGGAGGTCCGTGACTTATGCTCCTGGTGTGTGACAGCGTGGTCTATTGTCCAGGTCCGGCAGCAGTGTTGGCAGCCACGTTTGGCCCTGTGGAGGTCCGTGACTTATGCTCCTGGTGTGTGACAGCGTGGTCTATTCTCCAGGTCCGGCAGCAGTGTTGGCAGCATCGTTTGGCCCTGTGGAGGTCCGTGACTTATGCTCCTGGTGTGTGACAGCGTGGTCTATTCTCCAGGTCCGGCAGCAGTGTTGGCAGCATCGTTTGGCCCTGTGGAGGTCCGTGACTTATGCTCCTGGTGTGTGACAGCGTGGTCTATTGTCCAGGTCCGGCAGCAGTGTTGGCAGCCACGTTTGGCCCTGTGGAGGTCCGTGACTTATGCTCCTGGTGTGTGACAGCGTGGTCTATTCTCCAGGTCCGGCAGCAGTGTTGGCAGCATCGTTTGGCCCTGTGGAGGTCCGTGACTTATGCTCCTGGTGTGTGACAGCGTGGTCTATTCTCCAGGTCCGGCAGCAGTGTTGGCAGCATCGTTTGGCCCTGTGGAGGTCCGTGACTTATGCTCCTGGTGTGTGACAGCGTGGTCTATTGTCCAGGTCCGGCAGCAGTGTTGGCAGCATCGTTTGGCCCTGTGGAGGTCCGTGACTTATGCTCCTGGTGTGTGACAGCGTGGTCTATTCTCCAGGTCCGGCAGCAGTGTTGGCAGCCACGTTTGGCCCTGTGGAAGTCCGGCCACAGCGTGAGCTGGTGGACAGGGCCTTCATCGAGGTCACGTTCAGAGGACACTGGGGCGTCGAAGGTAGGCCGGCGGTCACTGAGTGGTCATCCATATTGTAGGAACACTCCAAAGATCCGAGCAATGTGATCGGAGTCGGAGTTGGCAGAGTCGGAGTCGGTGTCGGAGTCGAATTTTGTTTGCCGACTCCGACTCCGGCTGTCAGTCGTGGGCAGCGCATGGACAAAGTACTTTTCAGGTGTATTTTAGTGAACCACCGGTGGCGATGACTAAAAATTCAAAAAAACGTGCCCTTTCGACTTTGTTGACTTCGATTCTCTTGCCATTCAATGGGTTTCAACCATGAGGTGTGTCTCACAGTGGGCGAAATAGAACCCCTAGGTTGTGTAGTCGGATGCAGATCCAGAATACCACCCCGAGGAATTTAAGCAATGATCACGAAAAATTAATTGGCAAAAATCGGATTTTAAGTGACGCGTAGCCTGCTCAGGCGAGTTAAAACATTCAGACATTCATTACCTATTGCATACAATTATTGGTCGATATTACTGTGGATAGTAACAAGACTTGACAAATTCCTTTTTTTTACTTCCATAAGTTTAAAATCGAAAGTTATGGTCGGACACCAGCGGTTGTGCTAGCCTTGCCTATGGGTCATCTACAATTATTAAGTTTATTTTTGAAACTTTTTTTTTTGCATAGCATCCAGAGTACCGGGGTTGTCAATGATAGGATAGAAGTGGTGCTGTTTGAATTGAGGCGTTGCTGTAATCTGTTGGCTGTGTGAAACGAACTGTGCCATGAGGCGACAGACATTGGAAGTCGTTTCCTGGTGAAACGTCGTTTAGGTTGCACCTGTGGGACAGCACGCAATGGCATACAGGTGCATGCCAGGTGTGTAGTGTATTTATTGCAGTGTTACTTGTTGCATTGGTCTTGTGAGGCGTATTGACTGGGAATCGGGGGGGGGGGGGTGCAGTAGAGTGCACAGTTCTGGTTTTTCGGCTCATTGTGACAACAGTTTATTGCAGGTGCTCTTAATCCGCCATTGGCGGGGGGCGTTTTTCACCCCCCCCCCCCCCCCCCCCCACCCCCACCCCCACCCCCCTGACGAACTTTCCCAATAGCTCACAAACTAATAGCGCTTTCGACGTGAAGGTACCTTCTCCTACATAAATGATATGTCATCTGTGCGGAAATGAAGACATTTTGTCGATTTTTTTCTCTCGAAATATAACGAATTTAGTGACGTCACTACACACGAGTTTGACACACAAATCAGCTAAACTTTAGCAGGCCGTACAAATTACATATTTGAAGCAAAATGCAATCGAAAAACGCCAAAAGATAGCGAATGGCAAGGGCTATAAAATGTCTCGGATTTTTGCAAATTTGGGGTTTTGACCCAAACAAAAATCAATATATTTGTTTAATTCCCTCAAAATCTACATTTTCAAATATAAACAAATGAAGATATGTTGAACAACCACATGTGGACAACACCCAAACCAAATTTAAAAGCAATATCATTATTTTTGACTGACTTATCGCTCCCTAAGTATGAGTAACTCATGACGTCATATTTTGAAATTGCGTGTTTTGCTTTTAGTGACCAGATACAAGCAAATGAATGCCAGCATTGTGTTTCTGAGACAAAACTGGTCTGGACGCATGCCTCTTTTATTTCGATTGATCAATTTTCAATTTTGACCTTATGTGACCTGACCTTGACCTTATATGGTGTCAGATTGTGAAAATGACTGCTACTATCGAATTATACGTGTAAAATAACCCATACAACATGTGACGCATGGCTTTCGTAGACCTGTGACATTTTGTTTCCTGACCTTTGACCTTTGCTTACAATTTCACTGTTGCTTATGCAGGATATCTATTATACCTTTGAGAGCACTTTGTGCGATAATAGTCGCAATCTAAGGCTTTGGATGGAAAGTATGGCACAACAACTCATCTCAATTTTACCTTTGTCCTGACCGTGACCTGACATGTGACCTTATTTCGAAAATGTCGTGTATGCTTTGGATGCGTCTCATTGAGAGCTTCACTCGATTGCCGCCTTGTGCGTCTCGCTGCGGTTATTGGTTAGGAAGATAACCAGGGGAAGGGGGCGAAAAACGCCCCCCCCCCCCCCCCCCCGGTCAATGGCGTTCGGCTGAGACCCCAGCCAATGCCAGGTTAAGAAGGACCATTAACGCTAAATGCTGAAGCCCGGACATGGCCCTAACACGGCCCTAACACGGGCCTGACACGACCCTGACACGACCCTGACACGACCCTGACCTGACCTGGCCCTGACCCATGACTGACTCGTCCCTGAACTGTCCCTGACCCGTCCCTGACCCGCGCTGACCCGTCCCTGATACTCTTCCCTGACCTGTCACTGATTCGTCCCTGACCCGTCCCTAACCCGTCCCTGACACGACCCTGACCCGACCCGTCCCTGACCCCCTTTCACCGGCCCTGGCCCGCCCCGCCGTGTGTCCGCCAGCGGTGGAGCACCGGCGTGTGGAGCAGCTGGTACGCGCCACACTGGAGCAGTGTGTATTCGCGGCGCTCCATCCGCGCACCGCCGTCAGCGTGGTGCTCAACGTGTTGGAGACAGACGATCTGGTAAGAGACTGGGAAGTGATAATCTGGTGAGAGACTGGTAATCTGGTGAGAGACTGGGAAGTGATAATCTGGTGAGAGACTGGGAAGTGATAATCTGGTGAGAGACTGATAAGTGATAATCTGGTGAGAGACTGGTAATCTGGTGAGAGACTGATAAGTGATAATCTGGTGAGAGACTGGTAAGTGATAATCTGGTGAGAGACTGGTAAGTGATAATCTGGTGAGAGACTGGTAAGTGATAATCTGGTGAGAGACTGGGAAGTGATAATCTGGTGAGAGACTGGTAATCTGGTGAGAGACTGATAAGTGATAATCTGGTGAGAGACTGATAAGTGATAATCTGGTGAGAGACTGATAAGTGATAATCTGGTGATAGACTGGGAAGTGATAATCTGGTGAGAGACTGGTAAGTGATAATCTGGTAAGAGACTGGTAAGTGATAATCTGGTGAGAGACTGATAAGTGATAATCCGGTGAGAGACTGATAAGTGATAATCTGGTGAGAGACTGAGGGAGGTGGTGAGACCAAGAGCCGAGATTGGAACTTGAGAGCTCGGCACCGACAGACCGCTCTCCTACCAAGTGTTCTCGTGCTGCGCTCAGCTGGTGTTCTAGGGGTGATTACAAACAGGTTTACTTCTGTGTGCGCCGTCATCTCTTATTACAGCAAATCGATACGCGTTGCGTTATTTTCCATGTGTTCACGGACATTGGGGAGAGAAGAAGAAACAAATCAAGAGTAAAATAATTACGCTGAATTTGATTATTTGTTTTTAGGTACATGTCAGGCATGTGTCAATATAAAACAAATATCTGGGATCCAGGATCCCTAGGATCCAAGATATGGGATCTTGTTGATCCTGGATCCTGCATAATCATTTTGTCGTGGGATCCTGTGGATCTTGGATCCTATTTTTTGGTCATGGCCCTTCATGGGACGCATTTTTAGCCCCCATCCGGTTCCAGCTCAGTCAGCCAGACCCAAAACCGTTCCAAACTAAATTCATAACTGATAGGGCTCTCGTTCCCACCTGTTTCAAAGCTTAAGCTTATTTCACTTGTTGTGGTGCTTCAATATAAGAATTAAAAATGCATGTATTTCATGCTTTAAAACTCCCACACTCAATGTGAAGGGTGTAAGATTTACATGTGGTGATCAGACATCTGCCAAGATCCAAAAAAATATCCGGGATCCAGGATCACTAAGATCTGGGATCATGTTGGATCCTGGATCCTGCAGGTTCATTTTGTCGTGGGATCCTGTGGATCTTGGATCCTGGAAAATTATTTTTCGTGGGATCCTATGAATCTTGGATCCTGGAAGAAAATTTGTCCTGGGATCTTGTGGATCCTGAATCCTGGAAAATAAGTTTGTCGTGAATCTTGTGAATCTTGGATCCTATTTTTGTGGCCATGGCACATGTCTGGCACATGTGTTGTATTACTAATTACATTAAATGTGTAGTATTGAGTTATTATCTTATTATTGAAGTTTCTAGCATACGAAATTAAATTCAAAGTAGACGAAAACATCAAGTACTTTATAATTCAACCCAATATAAATAATTATTGACAAATTATTTTGATTATTAGGTACAAGTTTCTCATTATTTTCATTTTGAATATGTTCAACTGCATCATTATTGTAATATTGTTGGAAGAGTTATAACGCGCTCTCCGCACTATAACGCTGGTTGAATAGCCGAAACCCCGGGCGGCCTTCGAATAACTTTCCGCGACGGCCGCTAGGGGCGCTAGTGTTGCCGACTGCCGGATGGCCGGCTTTGACGCGTAACGTGCTCTGATGCTCAGCAAATGTGTAGTCAGACCTGGTGTATGCTAGAATGGAAAGGGCGTAACCGAAGAAGCAGCCGGGAATTTACGATGTAATTAATTCCTTTCCAGAGGTGAATTCGAACGTGTTCACTGTTCAGTGGCAGGGCGTTTGCATTTATTTTAAAGACCTCTTGAGTTGAGACGGCCAGATTTCCTTCTTGTATCGTCGGAAATAGTCCTTGGACTGTTATGTGGTCCTCATATGGGTCCTCATATGGATTATCATATTCTCCCTTTGAGGTAACTGCAACCAGACAGGTGCAGAAGCTCTCCCACCTGGTCTGACCTATATCACTCCGTGTCTGACCTATGTCACTCCGTGTCTGCCCCCCCCCCCCCCCCTGGTCTGACCTATGTCACTCCGTGTCTGACCCCCCGGCAGCTGCTGCTCTCCACATGTGTGAACGCGGCCGTGCTGGCGCTGCTGGACTCGTCTCTCTCAATGAAGTACCTGCCGGCAGCAGTGACGTGCGTCCCTGTCGGGGAGCGGGTGCTGGTGAACCCCCTGCCGGCCGAGCGACAGGTTAGTACCGACCACGGCCGCTGGGTGCTGGTGAACCCTCTGCCGGCCGAGCGACAGGTTAGTACCGACCACGGCCGCTGGGTGCTGGTGAACCCCCTGCCGGCCGAGCGACAGGTTAGTACCGACCACGGCCGCTGGGTGCTGGTGAACCCGCTGCCGGCCGAGCGACAGGTTAGTACCGACCACGGCCGCTGGGCGGCGCTGACTGCTAATCGGCCGTCAGTTACCCGCCAGGTGAACTCGATTCGTGGAGAGACAGCCGTGAGGGATGCATGCATACGGTTTGAGTAGGTTTGGGCACTATTAGGCTGCTTCTGACGTTGGTAGATGCTGGCATCGCAGATAGTCCCTATGCGGAGACACTGGTTATCTCCACAAACTCCTGCGCTTCATTCCAGATGTAATAAGTGACTAATATGATATGGTAAAGGTCAGCTGGTTCTGTTGCGATGTAAAGTTCATCCAGGCGGCCTGATTTACAGCGGCCCTTGTTCCTGTTGATGGCGACGTCAAAGTGGCTCCCGTTACTATCCAGTATCCACACACGTCCACGATCCTCTGTCGCACCCTGTCCTAACGCCCCTGTATCAATCCAGCAGCCCTCCGTGACATCCTGGCATCCCCTCAAGCCTGTGTGACGTCCCGTCTTCTCTCGGTGATACTCCGTCCACTATATGTGATACTCCGTCCCCTCTGTGACGCTCCGCCCCCTCTCGGTGACACCCCATCTCCCCCTGCAGCTGCCCTCCGTGACGCCCATCCACTCTCCTCCGGCAGGATTGTGACGGCGGCTCCGTGACGGCCGTGTACAACACCAGTTCAGGCCGTCTGGTCTCCTCTCACACCACGGGCCGGCTGTCGGCCGCCCAGCTCAGCAGCTGTCTGCGCGAGGCGCGCCGCGCCGCCACCCTGGTGCGCCACCTGTACCGGCGCGCCGTCACCGCCAAGTTCTGCAAGGAGCCGCGTGAGCCGTGGGCGGGCCCGGCGCGCGCAGAGGACGTGCCAGTGTCGCGGCAGCGGCACGGCGGCCAGCAGTCGGCCGAGCAGCCGGCTTCGTGAGTCATCCGGCCTCTTGAACCCGCCGGTCCGAGCAGCCGGCCTCCTAAACCCGCCGGTCCGAGCAGCCGTCCTCTTGAACCCGCCGGTCCGAGCAGCCGGCCTCCTAAACCCGCCGGTCGCCGACAGGAAGAGTCACGGGATCTCGGGGGGGGGGGGGGCGTGACAATCGGCTGGAGACTGCTCACGTGACGGCCATGCTGGGACTGTGGCCGGGTTGGCTCAGATCACGTGACCTAGGCGTAGCGTAGCAGTGTCCGATGCTTGTTGACGGGTCCGATGGTCCAGTGGTGATGGTTCGGCCGCTGGGTGATAAGCTGACTACACTGACGGGGAGTGCGGTTTGAATTCGGCCGACGGGAAGGAATTCTGGTGGAGCTCTTCGGGAAAACTGATCTCGCGCGAGTATCGGTCAGAAGAGCCGAGCTTGGTGAACTGTAGCCCGGACGGTTTGTGGGGATTGGTGACAGAATGGTGTGTGGAATCGACGCTATGACAAATGCTCTGATTTGTTTCGTACAGAGCCTTTAGTCGGTCCAGTATCACTAATGACATCTGGCGATGTTTTCTGCTCTTTTCAATACGAGGTTTCGTTTGTAAGCAACATTATGTGTGTAAGCAAACATGCCGCGTAGCGATGTGTGAATTATACCCGCTAGAAACGGGCGCGGTTACCGGTCGTTTGGCTCAGTCAAATTATATTGTTGGAACTTGTAAGAGTGCAGCGCCAAATACACAGTTGAACTGCCACCGCTTGACGTGTGTAGGACGTCAGATTTTGTAACGTGCATTGCTGTGTCAATTCCTAAATAAACCATGACATCCGCTTCCAGTCCCGGTGTGGACTACGGCGGCGGTAGCTCTTCGCCCTAGACTGAATATCAGTATACATAATGGGGCACAAAACAGAATAGACCTTTAGACGCTCAGCTATGGGCCCTTTCGAGGCTCAAGGGAGCATGACCCCAAGACTCGCATATTGTGTCCCATACCCATATTTCTGATATGACATGGGCATGCCCCGGGATATTTCATATAGTTACAATGTATAGGTGATAATACCCCCAGAAGATAGGTGGTGACTGGTGATCAACTACGAGAAGAATCGATTTATTTTTAAATGGCTGTTGCGTAAAAATTATGACGACATTTCGGTGAGTGGCGCTTATTTAGATGTAGTTACAATAATTGCCGCTAGGTTCGCAAATAACACTCAATTTTGTGTGATATGTGGAGCCGAATAAACCAAACTTGCCACAAGGCCCTATAAAAAGGTAGTCATCCAGCCATTTGTCCGAATCCGACTCAGTGGTGGTGACGTCATCTGGACGTAGAATCCCTTGCCTTTATACAAATCAATGATAATTCGTAATGTTTGAAAGACTATATAGATAATTCTACTAAACCCATTTACAAACAACAAACCCTGAAAGAAAGACCGATTCAAGTTCTCTAACTTATAAAATATTATTTTACTCCTAAGTTACTATTATTTTGACAACGAAGGGCAAAGATTTTACTCCTTCGTTAATGTTAAAAGGCCATATATAAGCCACGCCACAAATGTCGGTGCGCCAAAAAAAATACATAGATGACGTCACGCCCAAAAAAGAACAACGTATGTTACGGTTTTTGGTTGAGTAACATACGTGGTTCTCTTTATTGCATAGCAAAAAGAAAATTGAGCCTATGGCGGCTGAAGAGATGACAACCCCCTGATTTGTCATACATGCATAATCGACTTTGACTTCAACTTCGTGGTTGTGTTATTGGGTCTTGGGAGGCTCTTTC
This sequence comes from Chirona hameri, assembly GCA_036785665.1. Taxonomy (NCBI): domain Eukaryota; kingdom Metazoa; phylum Arthropoda; class Thecostraca; order Balanomorpha; family Balanidae; genus Chirona; species Chirona hameri. The sequence continues at coordinate 56,753 of JAXIVJ010000788.1, forward strand.
ATAAACATTTAAGAAAACATTTGCTCAGTTCATCAACGGAAAATTTGCTGCGAAGTTTTAAAGCAGATAAATAAGGTAACTGCCTTGCATTGTTGGCAGCTGTCACCGTAGCATCGTAACAGGGGCCAAGGATTGCAATTGTTGCGGTATTAGTATTACTGAACCGCTGCTGTTTGAGTTCAAGTCGTGATAGTTTTAACTTCTAAATAGGTTGAGATAGGTTAGAATTTCGATATTTATATAAAATGCCTCAGCCTGCTGCTGTTGATTGCTGATGATCAATTGACAACCACTGAAGGTTTCTGTGCATAGTTTAACCTGTTAATATATCAATATGCATACCCTTTAAAGGAAATAGTTCACCTTCAACATTAGTTTTAAACTGAGATAGCAGTTTTGTAGCCCGTGTTGGGAAACCCCTATCTGCAAGTTTTCTTGACTGAAAAGACCAGCCAAATATATTTGAGTTTCTGGTGAAGGAATGTGGTGCTGGCGAAATAATGTTGTACTGGTTTTAGCCTGGGCAGAGGCTATACCATCAGCCAATCAGCTTGCAGCTGGTGTTAGCAAGCGAACGCCGGCCGCCGGTTGGCACATCTCCAATGCGAGTCTATCTTTACACAACTACTTTCAAATCTGATTGGCTGAACCATTTTTTACATTCGCGTGACGTCAGGACTCTGATTCAGAGAGTATGCATATAGTTTTGATAAACAATGAAAATGTGCAGCCTTCTGTCCTGAATCGGTGCGATAGAAGGCCATTTTTGACAATATAAAAATAAATTGTATTACAAAATATAATCAAATCGTGTTGGGTTAAAAAATTTCCAAGGTGAACTATTTCCTTTAACCCTATTCTTTGTGGGCGGCTAGAATTACGTTAATTAACATGCAGGACAGTTTCTGCTCCCCCCCCCCCCCAGGGTCCTAGGATTGCTTTGGAGCTGGGGTGCGGAGTGGAAAAATCTGGTAAAAAATAAGCAAAAAGAGTGGAAAATTAAACAAAAAACCATATACTCTGCTTTATCAATGCCCAATTACCTGCTTACCAGGATTCGTTATTACCTATGTCAATTATTACCAGTCTTTCTCTCCACAGGCTGTCCCTATCATTACATCCATAAATCAGTATCAGGGTTCCAATTATCCAATACATTTTGAAATCAGGAGTGGGAAACTCACAATAAAACGCAGGAAAAAAGAGTGGAAAAATAGTGTCCATAGGGTGTCGTTTTCCACCCAAATTTACCAATGCTTGGACACTGCCCCTCCCCCCCCCCCCCCCCCAGAGGTCTTGAGAACCACTTGGTCGATTTTTATTGGGAAAATGCCATTCGATTAGTCATGACAAGATCTTTCTTTTAGGAGCCTTTTTTTAATGGGAGCCAGGGGGCAAAAAATACATAAATTTTGGGTGTTTTTGAAAGGTCATTGCGGCCATGTGGTTTGACCGATTGTCATGCCCAAAACATTTTTGAGCTTCAAATGTACTGGTCTTCAATATCAAAAGACAAATACCAAAATAAAAATCATAGGCATATTCAGCCTTCAGGGGATGTAAAATGGGGATTTTCTGGTAACAAATTTGTGCTGTCCATGATTGTTTGGGACGACATGAACGTCACATGTGGGCATTATTTGCTGTAATTTTTCCATTTGAATATATTGCACATAGGCAGATGCAGGAAAACAATGTGGGGGTACCATGCGATAATGTTTTTTATCATCTTACTAATTTGAAGTTGGACCTAATTTGAGGGAGAGTATTGCCTCCCATTTTTTGTTCCTGAGTGTGCCTCTGCCAAAAAAAACCTGTACGATCCCAGTATGTATGATGCATATTGCATTGAAAATGTTTCTGACACATTTATTGCACCACAACCTATGAAGAAAGTATGTGCCGCACAACCACATTTGTAATACCCTCCCAAAACAGGAGCCTGCATAGGCGTACACAAGGGGGGTGGGCAAACAGGGAAATTGCCCCCCCCCTGAAGGTCTGTATGTGCCCCTTTGGTCGAAAAAATTAACGATTTTTTTATTTTTTTAGGAGAAAAATGTTGAAAATATGCCCTTTTTAAAATATAGTGGGCCCAATCTGGTGAGTTTTTTTTGGTGGGGGTACTTTATTCCCTCCTGAGCAAAAATTGCCCCTCCTGTAGTGAATCCTGGGTACGCTACTGGGAGCCTGGCACCAAAATTTTGACAACATGCGCTATTCAATTTTGGGAAAAGTCAGAAAATTGTAAGACACTAGTTTCAGTAGTTAGGAGTAGCATGCTAAAAACCACCGGGAGGGGCAGAATCTCCCCCCACAAGGAATGGGGTTAAACTTCAAAATGATGTATTAGGCTGTAGCTCAGTCAGTATAGAGTGCTGGGCTTTTGATGTCACCTGGTGTGACAGCCAGCGTCCAAGTTGCTTCAGTGCTTGCTAATTGCCCTGACTGGAATCAGGATGGCATGAGGCCAGTGGCAGCAGTTGTGTTCAAGGTCAGGTGACAGAGGGTAGGGTGGACTGTGTCCAGGTACCTATGTCAATGTTGGGCACATACAACTTTTCCTCTAAATTTTGTGAGCTATCAGGAGTCAGGACCACAACCAGACTGTAAAGTTTGGCATGGGGTTAATGAGGCACACCAGCCCACAGCGAAAATCAGCACTAACCCGCACCATGCAGGCTAGAAATCTGCACCAATCTTTTGTATCAGCATTTACCAAATAAGGTTAGGAAAGAAGCTTTTTGGAAGATGTTTTAGGGACTTATGTAAACAAAATACTTCTGCCCATCAGAAGGGAAATTCTTGTTAAAAAATATAGAAATAAGTTTTCCAACAAACCTCTGAAATTTATTGGGAAATTGAATCAGCCATTTTGTGGTAATCTTGACTCTTGAGTGGCAACAATGCCAATAAAAACATGGGCTATCATTGTTTTATTGTCAAGCATTGCAGTGCTGACTTGTCCGCAGCGCACAGCACAGGTGCTGCACCGTTACAAGTCTGCACCATACCTTACCAAATCCACACCAGCCAGGGCAGGCTCGCACCAAGAAGGTCTTGTCAAAAATGCCATACTTTGCAGTCTGGTATCAGGAATTGCGCGATCGGGTGGTGGGGTCAGAGCTTGCACATTGTGCAACAAGCTACTAGCTGGGGCCTCGGAAGTCCATCCATTCAAAACTGAAACATTTCGACAAAAAAAAGGCTGTTTGATAAATATAAATTGAATAGCATAGCATGAACTGTGCACACTGCACAGAGCCTCAGCTGGCCTGAGCTGTTTAAGGTGATGAACTGGGACTGCTACCATGCCTTCATCAGGTTGTTTGTCATCAGGCTTCATCAGGAGGTTGACATTCCATTTCCTCTGCCAGCTGTTCATATTTCTTCAACTTAATAAACTGGCTGATTGAACCTCCACGAATGTCAAGCAGATAATCAATGCCTGAATTGTTTGACCAGTGGTATGCAATTGTATAAACAAGAACATGGCAGCTCTGGTGAACTACTACACCATGCTGCCCATATTGTGTCCTTTCATGGGTTAGGTATGCCCATATTGTGTCCTTTCATGGTCCACTGCCTATTCCTCTTCCATCCCACCACCCCTTATCCTGATCCAGTGGGATGCAAACCTCTTCTAGATGATAGAAGAGGAACAGGCCCAATATGGATCATGTATGGTTTTCAATCTTATTTCCAAGGTTGCTAGCTCATTTTTTTCATGTTTGCATTAATTTTATGATCATAATGTTGTGACTGGTCACTTTATAATTAACTTTTTTTATCAATTGAAATGGATCACATTAACCACACTTGTTTGATCCTATCACTTGGATCCCTTGTCTTTCAGCCATGGAATCTGAATCTACAGAAGCTATGTTTGAATCCCCAAGTGCTGAAGAGCACAGGGATGCATTTGAAGATGTCGATGCACCACCTACAGGGGGCATGAATGCAGTCAAGGAGCATATTTCCAAGGACAAAACAACTTTCATCATGTACTTCTCCAGAATCTTCCAGATAGTTGCTGTTCTGGGCTACCTACTTCCAATCATATTGTGAGTGTTGCTCATCCTTCGTTAGTGTTTGCTCACAATGCTGTAGTACCAATAATCTATCTAGCACATGTGCCATTCTTTCTTACATATTTGATTTATGGTGTTTCATGCCATTCCATTCCATTTCAAGGCATTGCAAACAAGCACAAGTCACATTGCAAACAAGTTCTTGTGCGGAATAAATAGTTAGGTGGTCCTGGCTGAATAGTGTCAAGCTATGAACAAAACCTGTCGCCAGTGAATAGTGGTTATTTAACTACATGTGTTTTCCTGTACTGCATTATATTGTTAATATGTTAAAGGGAATAGGTCACCTTGAAAGTTGTCTTGAAATTCAACCATACGGTGCATCTTGAGCTCAAAACTACGAATATGACTTTCGTTTGTGTAGGATATGTATGGCTAGCCTTGGGAGACTATTATCTGTGAGATGTTGTGTGGGGCTCGCATGTGCTTGGCTAATGCTGCATGGGTGCATGTGCGAATGTTTGTCTGTGTTGCCCGTTTGCATGTGCATGTTTGCTTGCTCAGACCCAGACGGCTCGGCTTGGCGGCATGTGTTAATACTTCGCTTCTCCTCGCAGGAACGCGTTCCCATGTGAATACACACATCAACGCAGCACACTGTGTGATCACTGTGAAGTACCGAACATGGCGCGGTCTGTTTGCTAGACAAGACCTGCCTACAGTCAAAGTTCACACCGGCTATGGAGGCATCATCTGGGGCAGCAGCGCAGCCACCAGTTCAGCTGATCACCTTGACGCAGGAGCAGCTACAGATGCTCCTTACTCCTCATGATCCTGGACATCCTGGTACCAGTGCATGTAGAACGCAGAGGCCCTCTCGTCCTTCCATCCAGCCTGACACAACTGACGAGGACTGGCGACTGTTTTATTCCAGTGGCAGCGTTACAAGAGCCAGTGTAAACTGACATCATTTTCTGCCATCCGAGATGAGCTACTGTCAACATGTTCATAGGATCTCGAAAAGCAGCTCTTCAACCTCGCTGGAACGGGCTTAAATGAGCTGATAGAAGCACAGCTACTGGACCAAATCAAGGAGGTTGCTGTCAGAGGTCTGAATGTGGAGGTGCACAGACATCAATTTCATGCAATGCGCCAGTCACAAGGAGAGGACATAACACAGTTTGTGTCTCGGCTGAGGTCAAAGGCGTCATTCTGCTCATTCTCAGTTACAGCGTTTCGTCCCACTGCAGAGTCTCTGGGCCCAGGGCCGATCAGCTATGAAGAAGACGCTCTGCGCACTCAGATGGTAGCTGGTCTCTACGACAAAGATCACCAGAACCGGATCCTGAATGATGCAGCAAAGTACTCATCATTCAAAGAGTTGTACCAGGCTCTCCAGACAATGGAAGCTGCTGACACAAGCAGGCTGAAGTTGGCAGACAGATCAGCACCGGACCCCGACCTATCAGCTGCTCAAAAGTCTCAGTATCAGCGGGAACGCAGGAGCTACAGTCATGCCCCTGGCACGCAGAAGAAGAAAGCAGTGACTCCCTGCCGCTGGTGCAATGGAACAAGTCACGAGACAGCACAGCGCTGGCAGCATGAACGCTGTCCCGCCAGAGGGAGAGTATGCAACAAATGTGGCAAACCAAACCATTTGGCTAGGGCTAAGGGCCATCACATGGGAACTCGTCCAGAAAGAGGCCCTGCTCGACAAGACATGCATCGAACTGGTGCGCCTCATCGAGGCAGGCTTCCACACAACGCGGAGTGAGCTTCCGGATTGCCTGAAACCGTTCTGGCAGATACGTCACGAACTCTATCACATCGATGGTGTACCGTTTTTGGACCACAAAATGCTTATACCCTCAGCACTTCGCGCCGAAGTCCTGGAGTTGCTTCATTCCGCGCATCAGGGAGAAGTTGGGATGGAAAACAGCGCTCGTCGACGGTTCTTCTGGCCCGGCATGGATGCTCAGATAGCCCGGAAGAGAGCTCAGTGTAGAACATGCGCAGGCATGTCACCATCTCAGCCGAAGGAACCAATGCTGGACACCCCAGTGCCGGAGTTTCCATTTGAGATGACGTGTTGTGACTACTTTGAGTTGGCTGGCCATCATTATCTCGTGTATGTGGACAGACATTCTGGATGGTCTGAAATCGCCAAAGTGCCGAACGCGGCTTTTCCTACCCTAGCGACAACCCTGAGGCGATGGTTTACGCAGTGGGGTGTACCACGAATCCTGGAGACAGCTGGCGGACCACCTTTCAGTGGCCGTCAGTTCAGTGCGTTTGTGGAGCAATGGGGCATCAATCACCGTCAATCGTCTTCCTACTATGTACAAAGTAACGGCAGAGCGGAGCTGGCTGTGAAAGCAGCAAAACGCTTGTTACGCGACAATACCAGCAGCTCAGGCGAGTTGAATACCGATGGCGTCACTCGAGCACTACTGCAGTACAGGAACACGCCGATCCGTGGTATCGAGGACTCTCCCGCTGAGATCATCTGGCAGAAGGCTCCGAGACGGTCTTCCCACGCCAACCTCAAGCAGACCAGAATGGAAGCGTCTGAGGATCCTTCGCAAGATGAGCGCCGCTCGCCTTCACGCTCGTGTAGTGGATCGCTACAACGAACACACGAAACTGCTCCGGCCATTGGACGTGGGAGACGTCGTCTTGGTCCAAAACCAGACTGGTTCATGTCCTCGACGCTGGGATTTGACAGGGGTGGTTGTTGCAAAGCTTGATAACCGACAGTATCGGATTAAGGTCCATGGAAGTGGCAGAGTTACCCTGCGAAACCGTCGCTTCATCCGTCTGCTCCACCCGTTTGTGAGCACGGAGAGAAAGGCAACAGTCGCAGTCCCGCCATCGTCAGTGCCGCTGTCACGACCCTTCCTCACACAGTCTATGGCCACTCCCATGCAAAACCGTCACCCTGTCGCCCCACCCGTATCCCGACTGCCGGCTCAGACTCACCATGGCCCTGAGCCCCAAGTACCTGACCAGGCTCACCATGGCGATGCCGTCACACCGCCTCATCGGCTTCAGAAAGTCCCATCAACCACGGATGGACCAGGGGACACCGCAGTCCCCGACTCGCCGACTCGAGCTGCTGACACAGTCCATCAGCCCGCCGAGTCTCGGGAGCGCTCTGCGGACTTCACGCCTGCTGCGGACGTCACCCAACAGCAGCCGTCGCCGTCTCCGCTGCGTGCCTCTCTGAGGTCCACGTCGGCAGAGCCGCAACCCAGTGAGGAAACAGGGACTGCGCCCCGCCGCAGCACGCGCCGTACAGTAGCGAAACGCCGCTTGTCCCCGCAACTGCGTGGGAAGTCTCATGGCGTATCGAGTGATTCTTAGACAGTGGACTGGGCATCGCGGTCTGGTCATTTATCGTGGCCTGATGGCCTATCTGTGGTTCGATTGACGTTTATGGGTGTTTGTCTGTTCGTTATTGTTCTGGGGGGGGGGGGGGGGAGATCCCTTGCTGTTTTTGTTTCCTTTGTTTCGATCGATACTGGCCAGTTTCGATCGCGATGGTGGGGGGCGTGTAGGATATGTATGGCTAGCCTTGGGAGACTATTATCTGTGAGATGTTGTGTGGGGCTCGCATGTGCTTGGCTAATGCTGCATGGATGCATGTGCGAATGTTTGTCAGTGTTGCCCGTTTGCATGTGCATGTTTGCTTGCTCAGACCCAGACGGCTCGGCTTGGCGGCATGTGTTAATACTTCGCTTCTCCTCGCAGGAACGAGTTCCCATGTGAATACACACATCAACGCAGCACACTATGTGATCACTGTGAAGCACCGAGTAGCATGCTATGAACAAAACCTGTCGCCAGTGAATAGTGGTTATTTAACTACATGTGTTTTCCTGTACTGCATTATATTGTTAATATGTTAAAGGGAATAGGTCACCTTGAAAGTTGTCTTGAAATTCAACCATACGGTGCATCTTGAGCTCAAAACTGCGAATATGACTTTCGTTTGGACAACTGATGGATATATGTGGAGAAAGAAGTAAGTTTCTCTTTGCATTTCACGAGAAATCGTACGACAGCAGCTGGCGTTCTGGCTCCGCCTGACGCCAAGCACAGCCTCTGACAAGGGGCCGCCCGGGCGGCCGAGCGGATATTAACGAGGCGTCGTGATCAGAGACTACGTGCCAGAGAGTGTACCTGCGCCTCCGGCGGCGAGCGTTCATGTCCCATGTCCCGATCGTGGCCCGGAACAGCGGACATGAAACCGGGCCCACTAGTCCTGTGTCGAAATTTCTTAACTTAGGGAGGTCATTCTTTCACCACAACCCATTTTTAGATCTGCTCTACAAATCTGCTATCTCAGTCCAAAACCCCATGTTAAAAGTGAACCTTTAAGTGGCATCTACAGCTTGATGCAAGCATGCTTGAATTGAGCAGCAGCATCAGCCATAATCACAAAGTAAACTAAATGGACATTGGACTTAACAAAGCAGTTATGCAGACTCTGAACATTGGACATGGCTACCATGTATATTTTTTCCACACTTGCAGAATTGCCATTAATGGGGTCCTCAATTCAACTGATGCTTGGTGAGACAAACCAAAAGTCGTTCAGACTAATGACACACGCACTGCAGATGGCATAGATGGAGCCACCACGAGCATCCATTTTTCGGACATGGAAGCGGTAATGCCTCTAATGAATCCCCGGAAGAACTGGTACATCTTAATGAATCCCCGGAAGAATTGGTACATCTTAATGAATCCCCGGAAGAACTGGTACATCTCAACATAACCGTCGGTGTCCGAAACGAACAGGGCTGCGACACTTCATGCTGACTCCGCCACAATATGGTGTTATTTGACACCATTCATGACTATCGTACCGGCAAGCAAGACAAGAAGTCAGAGAAGTCACCCATTCAGACTACTTTCGACAGCACCGTCATGCCGTTGTGTCCATCTAGAGAGTACCGGGTCAGCGTCCTGCTGCTGCCTGGTCTGGCATCGCTGAGCTCGTGTCTTCTCAGAAGACGCTGAGGTCGACTTTGGGGAGCGCCTGCGAAAGGCACGACACGATCGGGTTATTCGTCTTGTCGGACCGCAGCATGGCCATCGCCTGCACGCCGTCAAAGTCGCCGCCGACGTTGTCGCACAGCAGGCGCGCGATGCTCGCCTTCCGCAGCTCGTCCAGCTGCTTTTCCTCGAAGCTGCCCGCCTGATCGGCGTTGTCGTAGAAGAAGCGGTCGCCGACGCGCAGCCGGTAGAACATGTCGCCGACGAGGCACTGGAACGTGGGGCCGAGGTCGGCGCCGGCCGCGTGCCGCTCCATCATCCCGCCCATGTACAGTTCCACGTCAGCAGGGTCGGCGTACGACGCGCGCAGCGCCTCCACCGCCTCGGGCTCCATCAGCGCCGAGTAGTCGTCCCAGGAGGCGAGCGTGTTGCCGTGGCAGAGCCGCACCACCGTCGGGTAGGTGGGTAGGCCCTGATCGCGGCCGCGCTGAACCGTCAGCGCCGGCAGGTCGCCGCTGCCGAACATCTGTCCGTGCACGGCCGACACGAAGTTGGCGTCAGTGCCCTCGGCTGGCTGGTCGATCATGCCGCGCGCCAACTCCACGAAGAAGTCTCTTTCGACCAGCGCCGACGGCTCGAAGTTTCCAGCGGACAGTTCGAACGTGTCCACGCGGCCGCTACGCGAGACCAGGCGCAGCATGGTCTGCAGCTTGCTGTGGCCGGCTCGGAACGCAGCCGTGCTGAATTCTACAGCTGGCCGCGGGTCGGCCGAGACGTTGTACAGCGGCGAGAAACCGATGGACAACGGCAGGAGGCCGCGCTTCGCCGCGTACTCGTAGCCCAGCGTGACCGGCACGAACTCGTTGTAGGTGATGTGCTGCAGCTCGGCCACGACCACGCGCCGCGCTTCCTGGAACAGTCTCTCGTCGTCCCAGTCCGGGTGATTGTTGGCGAGCTCGGCCGCCACGCGGTTGTGCTCGCGCAGCCAGACGGTGTGCAGGAGTGCGCCGTGTGGTTGCTCGTTGGCGCGTCGGTTGCCGGCGTCGAAGCAGGTGCAGCTACGGCAGCCGGCGTCGCACGACTGGTCTGTGGCCAGAGATGGCGACGTGTTGCCTGCAGTGCCGAAGATCGAGTCTCCTCGCGTCTCCACCTGGTCTTCCAGATCTAGATCCTCCACATCGGTCAGGGTGGTCAGATCGACCGACGCCCCGCTGACTGGTCGGGGTCGGGGTTGACGGGGGGCCTGTAGGCGGGAGGAGATAGACCCGGATGCCCGGTCGTCGGCCAGAGTGCGGCCGGGTAAGATCTCAACCTCGTCCTCGGACGCGCGCTCCGGGAAGTTAGAGAGTGGCTGGCTGGCCGGGAAACGGCCTGGTGATTGGCCATCAGGACCGCCCTCCACTATGCGGCCGAGGAAGGCGGTCTGGAATGGCGAGGAACCAGCCTCCGGACGGTCACCGGGGAAGAGACGATCGAATTCCTCATCGAATCCGGGGAAGATCGTGAAGTGAGGCTTCAGCATCGTGACTTCAGTATCGTGAAGCTTCGGTGGTCCGTATGATTTGTGCGGTCGGTCATAGCCTGTTTTTCCGAGAGTGGCTTCGTGGCCTTTTGGGGGTTCATAATGGCTTGAAGGCCTTGCATAATGTCTGGAGCTTGAGGAGAACTTATCAGCTGCCTGAATGTTCTCATCGAAGCCCGAAGAAAACGAATCTGCCCTGTCGCTAGCAAAGTCAGAAGGGAATGGCTCTTCATCGGCACTTGAAGAAAAACTTGCGGATTCCTCCTTGCCGTCTGAGTGAGAAGAGGACTCTTTGCATGGCTTTTTCTTCCGATCGCGACCGCCGTTTGCGGTGACCAGCCTGTGAACACCAAAGGCGTCCAGCATCTGTCCGTTCGGATGGTCAGCCGCCGGGTGCTGGATCTTAGTGGCGGTGCTCACAAACCCGTTCGAGAAGCTCGTCTGCGACTGAGATACACCACCGAGAGGCGCGGGTGCCCTGCGGGCGCCGTGCTGGAACGGGGTGTCCAGAAGACCGCCTCCGAAACCAACCAACTGCCTTCCCACCGGATCGGTTTGATGGTTTCGGAGGACTAGCCGTCCACCCACCGGCACGGTCCCACCCAACGACCCATCGAACGGCCCGAACCTATCACTGAACTGCGACGGAGGCAGGCCGCCGAACCGGGTGGCGAACGGCTGACGCTGGAACAGGCCGTAGGGCGGGAAGTGCGAGCTCGGACCGCCAGACGCGCTCCGTCCCCGGCGGCCTTTAAATTTGTCGGTGGTGACGATGTGGTCGGTGTCTTTAGCGGCGTCTGTAGAGGCATCGTCGCTGGAGGCGCGCGGCGGCGGCAGCCTGCCGTTACTGCGCATCCGGCCGCCGTCCATCTCCCGCAGCCGCCTCATGTCGGCCTCCGTGGCGCCGTACAGCGCCGAGCCGTCCAGGAAGGCCGTCTGTGTGGAGAGTGGCGCCGCCGGCCGGGGCTGACACTGCCGCTCCGGTGCCGGCAGCGAGCGCGCCATGCTCAGACACCGGCGGCCGGATGCGCCGAACGTCGGGTCATCGGTCTTCACCGCGATCGGCAGACACTGAGGGTGAGCGTCGATGGCGCAGCAGTCCAGTGGCCGATCCTCGTCCAGTCGGAACACCCCCGTCTGCTGCAGGTCGTGCGAGAGGAATTCTGCGAACACGGGAAGACTGAGCGCCACACGGGCGTCTGGGTTGGAGTCGGTGGACAGGAGGGTGGCGGACAGGACGCGCGCTGACGGCAGCGGTGCGCCGCGGCTGTCCAGCAGGTGCGGGCTGAAGATGCCGTCCGAGTAGGTGCTGTTCATGAGACGGTGCAGGCCGGTCCCGCTGCGGCCCAGGGCAGGTGTCTGGAACGCAGGAGACGGGCAATGTTAGTTTGTGAAGCGCTGTAACTGATGATATGACTGGTCCAGGCAGAAACACGCTTGACGCTTGTCATGGTTCCTTTAAACTACAAGGGGCAATATTGCCCCTTGTATTGCCCCTTAAAAGAGCTATTTAGCTCTTATCCTAAAACTCACTTATTTGTCTACAAGTGGCTTCAGAACGAAACAGTTGTCTCATTCGTCGAAGGTCGGGGATTTCTCTCAACGAATGGGTTGCATAGTTCCATCTTTAAGGAGATTGGCGTTCAATCATTTTCGATTGTCGTCATTCCACAACGCTGGGTGGAAAATTGTCGGGAGATGAGAGCCGGAGATCTGTTGCGACTGTCGAAAACTCAACACGTCATCGTCCATCTGGCCGGCAGCGCTGGTCTCACCTTCAGGTTGTTACAGCTGCCGTCGGCCGTCCGATACTTGCTCTCTTTGTCGCAAGAGATCTCTGGTTCCAGCTCACAGCCGGGGACGCGCTGCTCCCCCACCGTCACGCGCGTTGTTCTGCCGCCCGACTGGCGTCGCCTGGTCGTCGTCGTGGTCGTCGATATTGCGACATTGGAGCTGTTGCGGGCCAGCTGGATCACCATGAGGTCGCGCAGTGCCCGGCGTCCCTGGTGCTGTGTGTCAGCGTCGGACAGGAAGTGGAGCGACTGCAGCTGCTCCGGAGAGCCGTCCGGCAGCGGCGCGTCGCCGCGCATCTGCCGCTCCAGGCGCACTATGGCGTCTAGCTTCCTTACCGCCATGGCCAGGTGTTCGCTGGCGCCGGCAGGCAGCGGCAGCGGCAGCAGCGGCGCGCGGGCCACCAGCGGTGCCCCGGTGGCCGCCGGCGGCGACGGCGTCTGCCTGGCCGACACGCCTACAGAGCCATCCGGGAACGAGCAGATGGCCGGACCCTCGCCGACGACCATCCGACCGACGTTACCCGGCACGGCCGCGAACGGTATGCAGTCGTCATCAGCGGGAACGGCAGCAGTTCCGGCAGCAGTTCCGTCCAGTTCCGGGTCGTCACGGAACTGGACGGGGTTGGGCAGGAGTTCGACCACGTCCAGAGGCCCGAGACGCGGCGGGGCGAACCGCGAGTCTGGTCTGCGGCTATGGGGCCCAGCCTTGTCAGCGGCGCAGAGTCCAGTCAGAATCAGCAGCAGTAGAACCTGCAGGAGACGGGATGGGATGGTCAGATGTTGTCCTTTTATTTCAAACTCGGTTAGCTGCTACGTTTTTTCTTCTCCCAAAACCCAGAGCTTAGAGGAATCATCACTTCAAATTAAATACTAGCCTACATTCTTGTCTTCAGAAGATAGCGCGCAGCCCACATTTTTACGTGTATAAACATCAAAATGTATTAAATAGGCAATGGCTATGGCCTCAAAACAACTTCTTAGTCTTATCGAGGTGATAAGTGCCACAATATTAGTTAAACATACACTGTACAATGTACATATTGGAACATGTTTCTCCAGTCACACTCCCCAATCTGTTACTCCACCGAAAGCCTACAGTCTGTGTGTCTGTTCACTGTTGATCCAGTCACACTCCCCAATCTGTTACTCCACCGAAAGCCTACAGTCTGTGTGTCTGTTCACTGTTTCTCCAGTCACACTCCCCAATCTGTTACTCCACCGAAAGCCTACAGTCTGTGTGTCTGTTCACTGTTGATTGACACACTCTCCAATCTGTTACTCCACCGAAAGCCTACAGTCTGTGTGTCTGTTCACTGTTTCTCCAGTCACACTCCCCAATCTGTTACTCCACCGAAAGCCTACAGTCTTGTGTGTCTGTTCACTGTTTCTCCAGTCACACTCCCCAATCTGTTACTCCACCGAAAGCCTACAGTCTGTGTGTCTGTTCACTGTTGATTGACACACTCCCCAATCTGTTACTCCACCGAAAGCCTACAGTCTGTGTGTCTGTTCACTGTTGATTGATTATTGTCAGCTGTATTTGAAGTCTCTGGTCATTTCACGCGTTGTACAGCGTTTGACTGCCATGCGTCACGGTAGCGTGACGGAGGACGGAGGAGGCATACGGTGAGCTATTATTAACATACGGTGAGCTAGTATTAACGGAGTCATACGGTGAGCTATTATTAACATACGGTGAGCTAGTATTAACGGAGTCATACGGTGAGCTATTATTAACGGAGTCATACGGTGAGCTATTATTAACGGTGAGCTATTATATACGGTGAGTAATTATTAACGATCGGTGCGTGCATGGGCGTTACCGAACATTTTTCAGTGGGGGGTCGGCTGAAATGACTAAACAAATTACCCCATTTTTTGCGTGTAGCCTTTGCAGCATGTTTTATGTGGATTTCATGTTGTAGTAGGTACTTGTTATTTAGCGCCGCCAAGCGGAGCGATTTTTTTACGAGTTTTCCCGATAAAACCCAGAAATATAGGCGGTGGACCATGTATAGGATAAGAAGCTAAAGATGCTATAAATTCAATTCAGCGTTACGAGGAACCGAATACGATGCGATGGCTTCGTTATGATGATGGCCACCGATGTGACGCCGCGAAGCCGCATAAAAAAAATGGGTCTTGGAAAACGAAATTTGAGTATTGGAACCAGACCGCGAGTGGAGCCAAACCTCAGGTAACCGCTTTTCCAAGTTACACATCTCGGTATGATGCAAAATATTGAAATGGAGGTAGGTTTTCATATACATTAGCCTCGGATAGTAAATCACGATGACCAGTGGCAGTCAGCGCTCAATAGTACATATGATAATAATAACTGTACAGGTACATGTGTACCGAACTGTAACAAACAACTGGTAACAGTCAGTTGACCTGCGCCTGGCGCCGCGGTCGGACGTGCGCCGGTGCGTGGGGACGCTCACCGTCCCGCCCATACTCCCAGTGTGCGTGTGGTGTGCGAGACACCTGGCTTTCTCCGCTGCTCCGAGTGAGTCAGACACGTCGACGAGACACCAGACCTACAGCACAGAAGGTTAAGTTACAAATGCTGAATTTTCGCGAATTTTAAGTCTGCTATATTTTGCTCTTCATTGATTTCGGCACGGTTTTTTATAATTCACATAGTGTTATTGAAGGGCTGTTTGTATTTTGTTAATCGTGCCACTGCACTGCAAGACCAATTCAAGAATATAATCTGAAGGATTATAGTGAGCAGAAAGAAGTTAAATGTGCATTGCCGAATAACAAATTTACTGGGGACGCCACGCAGCCTGCACACGACCCGACCATCTGACCGCTGCCAGTGCCCCGGGGGCACGGCTGGTTCACCGTCGCCCGGAACCCTGATGGAGTCCGCGGCCCGACCCTACTGCTGGCGACGTCACAGCCGGTCAGGGTCGGCCTGACCTTGAACACTGTTGGTTGATGTGACGCTGGTTTCGTGTCGCCGGCGCCATTGGGGTTGTGGCGACCGAAGCTGTGTGTGCTGTTTTCAGCGTCTATAATTTTATCATAATGCAGCGGCACTGGTTCTCGTCGACGTGTGTGTGATAAATTGTATGTAAGTTGTTCTTAATTATAACTGTGAGTTCCCTCTAACATGATGACGCGGCATTCAGAATAGCCATTGTTTGTGATTGAGAATGCTTAAACTGTCAAATACAATACAAATACAATAACAGGGCAAATGGTCTGAAAGCAGCAAGGGGCAGAACGACTTTCCCGCGCATAAATGGTCCCTGTGGATCTGGAGGAGCCTGGGGGAGATGGCTTGGGGAGATGGTCCTGGCCTGGTCCCCACTATTATGGAGATGGTCCTGGCCTGGCCTGGCTCTTCGGTCCAGCAAGTTAGGGACCGCTTGAGCAGCTTCCGGGTGCCGAGGTCCGCGTCTTTGCGTTCGCGTCACCTTTTTCGGAACTCGGCAGACTAGCATGTAGCCCGCTTGAAAGTTAATATCTAATGAAGGGAATGGGCCCTGGTGGAATTCATTTTCCCATTTTCCAAATTTGTATAACCAATTGCGAAACTTGTGTCATGCTGCGAAGCGGCGCGAAATTTCCACTTTTTTATTTTGACTGCTGCAAAGGCAATTTTTACGATAAATTGTTTACTTCACCCGCAAAAAGTGTGTGTGTGTGTGTGTGTGGGGGGGGGGGTCAACCACCCCACCTTCTGAGAGTGCGGGGTCGGGGATACCGACCCCCCTCCCGTCGGCGACGCCCCTGTATGTTACGGATGACGTTTCCTTCGTTTTCCTTTCGGAGCAGCGGTGTGTCGAAGGGAAAACGAAAGAAATTTAATCCGTAACTGACTGAGCCCATTTCCACGTCGCAGGAGTGTAGGATCCTATTCAGTTGGGGGGGGGGGCTTCAGCCCCCCTAACTTGGACGAGGAAGTGGGTCAAATCTGGGGAGAAATCTATCTTGGTGGATTTTGATGGTATTTTAAGCGATTTCTCCCAGGTCTGCCCCCCCCCCCCCCCCAACAAAAAAAAAAGTTTCTGGAGAAGTAACGCCCCTGCCACGTCGTATGTTTCATATTCCAATCTTTATTTTAATAGGAATTACATGAAAACTAGAATCAGCTTCCGCCATAAGTGTGTGTGTGGGGGGGGGGGGGGGGGTCGGCCGCCATAAAAGTGGGGGTCAACCTCCTCCCACCGGTTTTCAAGGGGGGGAGTCGTGACCCCCCAACCGTCAGCGACACCCTTGGGTGCTTGAGTCATAAAGTGAATGGGATAAAAAAACTTTGTCACGTTACTCGAATTTATTTCGTTTCTCATGAGACGATTTGTTAGAATTTTCTGAATTTCTCACGGCGAGTAATTATTTCCTTTGTCTTGCGAAGCGTTGCCGTGGTTAACATATAGGTTTGTTTGTGTTCGACATTGTTCAACATGATATGTTACTAAGCTTCCGACGCCTCTGACATCTGGAGGCAGACGGGAGGTATTTGAAACCAATTTCCCGACATGTCCTAATGACACCTGTGAGCACGCTCTTGTAAAACAGGAGTGTTTGCAGTTGCACGACAGCTTGCGCCTATGTCCTACTACCACCTTACGGAAGACTGAGAAGCAATACGTTTGCAGGTTAACCCGCGCACTGGCTTTGCGCCGAACACGAACTGCAGGGGGTTGATTTCCGCCCCCCCCCCCTGAGATCTCGATAACTACGCTACGTAGCGAGAAGCGGAAATCGGCATTTGATAGCTTGATACATGTTCTATCGGAAGTATTTCAGTATTGTTTTAGGTCAGGTCAAAATTGAGGTCACCAGAGGTCATCAAAGGTCAAATTTTCCAGTTTTTTCTCCTGTTTTAGGACATCGCTCCAGAAATTCCCATATATCTCAGAAACTATGCTAGTTAGAAACAAACGGGAAAAGTAAACGCCAGCCAGTGAAATTTTCAATCGGTAAGGTGTTCTCAAATTTGATCTCAGGTCAACATTTGAGGCTGTCAAAAAAGGAAAAAATCCGTTGTTTTTTTTGCAAAATCGTTTTTCGCTATTAACTTTTTACTTAATACAGATAACGGAAAACTGTTTACGTCATTGTGTTTATCTTGTCAAGGCGCTTCGAATAATATACATGGTGACCTTGTTAAGTCAACTTAACAATTTGACCTCAGGTCAAGGTCAAATGGTGACCCAAATAGGGCATGTTGCATATGGGAAGACGTGTCTCGACGAGACAAACACATTGATGTCTGTTTTACTTCTCTATCTTCATTATGGCGGGGACTCGGGAGATTGACAAAAAAAGTGATGGTGACCTCGCATGACCTCAAATGACCCAATAGGGGTCACTGAACAAAACTTACACTTATATCATCAAGAATATCGTATAATAACATGATCCAGAAGTAATTGGACTAATATCATGCATATCCTTGAAATAGGAAGCATTTGTATATTTCCCCATTGACTTATTATGGGGAGGTTACGAAATTGACCTGACCTTAGGTCACCGATATAAAATTCCGAGATAAACGAATTGTAAGTACTTATACCCTCATGACATCCTGTAAGTTTCAAACTGATCGGTGAAAAACTCTGGCTTTGGCACAACTGCAAACATTTTTGGAGGTGGGGTCACTTGACCTGGTCTGGTGACCTGACCTGAGATGACCCGAGGTTATTTTTTTGCAAAGTGTGCGCAATTGATGTCCTAACAGGTGTGCCAAAACCCGGCGGCGCTGCGTGCCGCCGTTTTTTCGCTATCTTTTAAAAACCTGAGGGGGCGGAAATCCCCCCCCCCCCCTGCAGTGCGCGGGTTAAACAGCTTTTCCAACGGTTTTACAGAGGAACATTCAGCTGGTCGGAGACAGATGGAGATGCCATTAGGCAATATCTCTGAAATATCATTATGTCGCTCCCTGAAGTTATGTTTGATGGTATGTTTTCGTGACTTGCACCATGAGGATCGTTGCATTTTTAGGGTGGTGCACTTGGGATGTCCTTTCTCACGTTTCTAATCCCGTGATCGGTAATCGTCTCAAGATGTCATTATATTTATAGATTAAAAAAAGTGCTTTGGTATACATTGATCGATGTTGGAAACCTCATCTTGCATTAAGAACATGTTAAGCAATAATCACTCTAGTCTATCTGCGTTCAAGTGCTCAGTCTCTGCTTAGGAACTTTAATGAACTGTATTTGTACCCGCTACCTCAGGCCAGTAACGGTATGAGTAGTCTGTTCGACTGACCTAGTGGATGAACGCGACTCGATATAGGGTTTTATTTGGTTCCTTTACGCGTTCAAATCACCATTAGGTGTGAATGAGGAGCTAGCATGAGTCATGATATGTAGGGAGACTAGTAGACTGTAGACGGTTCGATTTTTATGATTTCGTTTGGTAAAACTGCAACCTTCAATACAGTCACGATGCAGCATCTTATCTCGGTCACGATTAACGAGACCTTCCTAATCATGTGGCGATTCGCAGAGTGAATCCGAAACTTCATCATCCAAAATCGGCGCGGGAATAGTTGGATGAATCGCGTGGGATTACAAGTTGCATGACCTTCGCCTAACGGTTTTCCACCATCTTCCCATGGTGCAGTCCCGTGTGAACGCAGTGTAGTGAGCGTTTGGGCTGTGGGGTCTTTGTTTCACTATGTTATCTTTGATTCGTTATTTCCACGAACACGAGTGCGGTGGGTGGTTGAGCCATGTGCATGCTGATGTAACAATGTAAAACGTGTCCGGTGACGCATATCTTAAACGAAATTGCATAACATAGCAAGGAATCTACCAAAACGGAATTAAAGTGATTATACGGGTTTTTCCCAGAATAATTGAGTTACATAGTAAAACGTACTTATAAAGGTGGTAAAAGTCCCACGGTAGCCACATTTTTCTGGAAATGACCTCTTCTGCACGTAAGGACATTCCAAAGTGCGCGGTGATGCCACCGCGTATTTTCTGCAGGACCGGCTGAGGCAGAGCCAGTCATCTCTTTTATGCTAATAAAAACACCTCACGTATGGCATATTCCGGTAAAATAAGCAAGGAAAGTATAGCCCAAAACCCAAATACTTAAATTTTGACACTTGACCTGACTGTGACCTGACATGTGACCTTATGTTAATAATTTCGGTCATGTGTTAGATTCTTCTCACTGAGAGCTTTCGATCGCCGCCTTGCGCGTCTCGTTGCGGTTATTGGTTCGGAAGATACGAGGGGGGGGGGGTAAAATTTACCCCCCAGCACCGCACGTTCGGATGGAGACCCAAGCGCCGCGCGGGTTAACCCTATTCCCTGCGGGGGCAGATTCTGCCCCCCCCCCCCCGTAGTTTTTCACTTGCCGCTTCTAAACCGTTAGGCCTAGCGTCCTGAAACTTTGTGACTTTTCCAAAAATTGAATGGCGCGTGTTGTGTCGAAATTTAGAAAAAAAATATGTCCAGCAGAGGTGGTTCCAGGCTCCTGTTTTGGGGAGGGTGTTACGAATGCGGTTTTGCGGCGCTTGCTTCCTTCGTGGTTTGCAGTTCAATAAATGCGTCAGAAACAATTCCAATGCAATATGCATCATAGACACTGGGATTGTACATATTTTTGGGGCAGAGGCGCACTCAGGATAAAAAAAAATGGGAGGCGATACCCACCCTCAAATTAGGTCCAACTTCAAATTAGTAAGATGATAAAAGCGTTACGCGCATGGTGCCCCCATGTTTTTTCCTGGATCCGCCTATGCGCAATATATCAAATTTAACAAATTACAGCATATAATGCCCATATGTGACGTTCATGACGTCCCAAACAATCACGAACAGCACATATTTTTTCCCAGAAAATCCCCCCATTTGACATTCCCTGAATACGCCTATTATTTTTATTTTGTTTTTTGTCTTTTGATATACCAGTACATTTGACCAGTACATTTGCAGCTCAAAAACGTTTGGAGCATGAAAATCGGTCGAGCCACATGGCTGCAATGACCTTGGCGAATGACCTTGCAATGGCTGCAATCTTGGCGAGTGATGTTGGAGGGAAACCATCGTTGGCACTGGGCATGTCCCCCAAAACGACTGAAATCGGCTGGAAACTGACACTTAAATTGATAAAATATTTGCGGATTTGCTCAGAGCAAGTTTTAAATCAGTTTTCAGTCAGTTTTTTTAAGAAACGAAATTGATGAGCTTTTGCTATTTTGTTAGATTTTCTGAGGGCTGCTGTTCTGGATGCACAGCAGCCCTCAGAAAGAGCCCTTTCAAAATATTCACTGAAATGCTGCGTCTGATGTAAAATTTATTTATGATTTCGCTT
The DNA here is from genome assembly GCA_036785665.1 of Chirona hameri. Classification (NCBI taxonomy): domain Eukaryota; kingdom Metazoa; phylum Arthropoda; class Thecostraca; order Balanomorpha; family Balanidae; genus Chirona; species Chirona hameri. Next base: position 77,392 of record JAXIVJ010000788.1, read on the forward strand.
GATCAGCTTATATCGGAAACTTTAATATGTTTGAGAATTTGCGAAGTAGAGGCCAGAGGGTATGTGATCTTTATAGTTGTGTAAAGATATTTGACACGTGGGGCATTCCAGGACAGATCGACCAAAACAATCTCGAAATAACACCCTTTATCTCATATTTCGATAAAACTATGTCTTGGGAGTTATCTGGGCCGTAGATTCATGCTGGGAAATTGGCTGCCTCGTCCTTCGAATAGTTTTAGAGTTACAGCCTCGGGCAACTTTGCAATGCCGTGCAAAACTCTAATTTTCAGCGGGCAATAACAAACGCACATGAATAGAATGGCTAAGGTGGGACATTTGTTGTCACACAAACGCGATTCATCTCTTGTTCAGCGTTCCTTTACAATAGGAGCTCAAAGTGTCCACCCTCCTCCGCACAGCAAATGTCGGCTCGGCGTCGGGTGTGACGCACCATCCGCCTCAGCTGGTCCTCGTCCATGTTGCGGGCGAAATTTTCCATGATTGCCTCTAGCTGCTTCAGGGTCTGGGGCTTGCGACTGACGACATCATCCACAGCTTGAGGCCAAAAGCTGAAGTCCAGGCAGGACAGAGCCGGACTGTATGATGGCCAATGATGCTGAATCCTGCGGGAGATCAGCCAATCACCGAGCTTCCACCTCGAGGGTGTGACGTGTGAAGGCGCGCCATTCTGCTGAAACCAGTCCCCTTGGGTTCATGTTGGTGCCAAAGCAACCCGAAGAGGGCACTCGTTTCAGCGGGATGGCGCGTCTTCACACGTCACACCCTCGGTGATGCAGTTCCTGAGGTGGAAGCTCGGTGATTGGCTGATCTCCCGCAGGATTCAGCATCATTGGCCACCGTACAGTCCGGCTCTGTCCTGCCTGGACTTCAGCTTCTGGCCTCAAGCTGTGGATGATGTCGTCAGTCGCAAGCCCCAGACCCTGAAGCAGCTAGAGGCAATCATGGAAAATTTCGCCCGCAACATGGACGAGGACCAGCTGAGGCGGATGGTGCGTCACACCCGACGCCGAGCCGACATTTGCTGTGCGGAGGAGGGTGGACACTTTGAGCTCCTATTGTAAAGGAACGCTGAACAAGAGATGAATCGCGTTTGTATGACAACAAATGTCCCACCTTAGGCATTATATTCATGCGCGTTTGTTGTGGTTAAACATATAATATATGCCTGTGACTGTGGTTTACTTTATTTAATTATCTAATAATCACCCGTTATATATCATCAGAATCATCATGAACTATAGATTAATATGATATAAATGTTTTTTGAAAATTCCAAAATTTTGGAATTTCAACACGTGATATTAGGTGAAATCACGTGATTTTATAATGTGGCCATTTCAAATTCGTTTTTTTCTCATGTCATAGTCGACTTCGATACATAAGTCTTCGATGGTAAAAAATTTGAGATGTTTTTCTAAATATTGTATTTATAGTTTTGTATTTGACAAATATCATCGTCACCAGCACGACTTTGGTAATAACTTTGCACGTATTTGTGCTAGAGAGCTCAATTCAACGGCACTATGCTTATCTCGTCGACCTTATTTCAATGATATATAACATGAGTAGTCGCTCTCTGACCGCAAGGTCACGTGACCTGACGTCACCCGTTGCAGTCCACGTCAGATCGACCAAGACATAACACCATACTCATATTTCATATTTCGATGAAAATGCGTGTCGGAGGTTATCTCGGCCGTACATTCACGCTGTGAAATTGTCAGCTTTGTCCGTCGAATATTTTTCGAGTTATAGCCTCAGGCATCTTTTCGATGTCGCGCAAACCTCTCAGCGGGCGATATCTCTCATATAAATCATTATAATTATTTAAACTTATATATCGTCAGAATCGCCATTGACCACACATTAATGTAATGTAATTTTATTTGTGAAAATTTGATTTTTGTTGTTGCAATTTTGGCATATGACCTATAGTCAGGTAACGTGATTTCGTAATGTTCTCAGTTAAAATTCGTGATTTTGTTTAGGTGGAATAGGAGGGTGAAGGCCCATTAAAGGAAATAGTTCACCTTCAACATTAGTTTTAAACTGAGATAGCTGTTGTGTAGCCCATGTTGGGAAACCCCTATCTGCAAGTTTTCTTGACTGAAAAGACTCTCCAGCCGAAGATATCTGACTTTTTGGCGAAGGAATTCGGCGCATATATGATATACCGTACCGTCTGAAAGTGCCAGCACTGCCATGGAGCATGCGCAGACCAATAACGCGCACCATAAAATTAATGATTTACGACCTTCTGTCCTGAATTGGCGCGATGTAGGACCATTTTTGAAAATAAAAAAAGAAACTGTATTCAAAAATATAATAAAATCGTGTTCTGAAAAAATGTCCGAAGGTGAACTATTTCCTTTAAAGGAAATAGTTCACCTTCGTACATTTTTTTCAGAACACGATTTTATTATATTTTTAATACAGTTTCTTTTTTTCTTTTTAAAAATGGTCCTACATCGCGCCAATTCAGGACAGAAGGTTGTAAATTATTGATTTTATGGTGTGCGTTATTGGTCTGCGCATGCTCCATGGCAGTGCTGGCACTTTCAGACGGTACGGTACATCATATATGCGCCGTATTCCTTCGCCAAAAAGTCAAATATCTTCGGCTGGAGTCTTTTCAGCCAATAAAAGTTCCAGATAAGGATTTCTCAACACGGGCTACAAAACTGCTATTTCAGTTCAAAACCCATGTTGAAGGTGAACTATTTCTTTTAAATCACGTGCCACCTATTACACTCAGAGATCAAGATCACGTGATGACATAAGATGACATGATCGACTGACCTAGTGAATGAAAGCGACTCGATATGTTGTTTTTTTTCCTTTACGCGTCCAAGTCACCATTAGATGTGAATGAGGAGCTAGCATGAGTCATGATATGTAGGGAGACTAGGCTGTAGACGGTTCGATTTGTATGATTTCGTTTGATTTTTTTTTTTGTATTTCGTTAAAGGGAATGTTTCACCTTTCTGAAAGTTGCAAATATACGCTGGTTGTAGTCGAAAATATGGAGAAGTGCTGCTGAAAACGATGGTGATTTTTTCTCTCTCGAAAAGTCACTTAACTTTATACAAATTAAGTTTTTTCAATTTGGGATGATGACGTCATTATTGAGCTATAGACCGCCGCTGATTGGCTGACAAAGTGGCTGTCAGCCAATCAGCGGCGGCATTACCATAGACCCCATTTGGAAAATTCGAAATTCAATTGCTTAAAAACGGATAAGTTTTGGGGGAAAATGACCTTAATAATTTAGACATTTCAATAACGGCCAAAGATAATGGCTATCTCAGTTCAAAACCAATACAAAGGTGAAACATTCCCTGTATCCCTCGCCCCGCTGCACATAGGCTCAATCAAGGTTCAGATGTGGCCAAAACTTCTAGATCCATAATGAATGTAGATGTATACGTGCCTCTGGGCTCAAATTAAAGCTGATAGGTTATTGCAACACCTGCAATTTATTTTTAAAATGACAACATTTGGCGTCTATGACGTCACATCATATGCAGTAGTTTCAACCCAATGTTAATTGTCGGCAGAAATATATTTGTATGACCTTTTTCCTTGTTTGGGATCAAATCAAACAACATAGCCATGCTTCATTATAGTCATGACCCAGCCAGAGGTCATTCTAGGTTATCAATGACCTTCAAATGTTGTTAACCCGCGCCGTGGTTTTCCAGGGGGCGTTTAAACTCCCCCTAAGGTTTTTCGGGGATAGCGAAAAACGGTGGTGCTGCGCGCCGTTTTTTCCATACCTGTCTGGACATCAATTACCCACATTATGTGCAATTATTGACCTCGAGTCATCTCAGGTCAGGTACACCAGGCCATTATCTCCAATAGATAAATTGTCCTAATAAAATCCCAAAGTACATCAATTTCATTGAAATTTTGTGATTAGACGTAAAATTGATGCAGCATAAAGTACTGACAATTTCACGTCAATATCTATGCTAGTTTTCAAGTTATTGAGCAAATCGGGGAGGGGGCAGATTTTGCCCCCCCCCCCCCCGCGGGGCGCGGGTTAATAGAGGCGTCAGTGGATCCTCAAGAAATCAAATTTTCGCATGCTTATTAGCAGACCTAGAATGCTATAAAAGTAGCTACAAGTGTCGACTAAAGATAATAATGTTCAACTTTGTCAAATAAAACTAAAAATTCCAACAAATTATCTATTGTATAATCAAGCCAGGTGATTTCTGAAATCAACCTCAGGTCACGTGACCTTGAGGTCATGGAGTGACCTGGATGGGTCATGTTATGCATCATTGAATGCAGCTCGACGAGGCAAATAAAATGTTGTTGTGTTAAGCTCTCTAGCACATTTACGTGCAAAGTTATTACCGAAGACGTGCTGGTGACCATTATTTTTTTTCACATACAAAATATAAATAAAATATTTTGAGGAAAAGGCTATCTCCAATTTTGTTTTACCATCGAAAACTTAGGTATCAAAGTCGATACTGGTATGGGAAAAAAATTGAAATGGCCACATTATACAATCCTGAGGCAACGGATCCCCTCCTGCTACGTGAATAAATATTATGCCATGGTCTAAAATTCGTACTGTCTAAAGCCTCATCATACCTTGTGCTCATAGCTCAGCTGGTATGTAGGTCGCCGCACGTTCGACTCTATTGGTGCTGTGTTGAGGCGAGGTGATTCAGATCACCTTGGTTTCAGAACTCTTCTATTGGTGCTGTGGTGAGGCGGGGTGATTCAGATCACCTTGGTTTCAGAACTCTTCTATTGGTGCTGTGGTGAGGCGAGGTGATTCAGATCACCTTGGTTTCAGAACTCTTCTATTGGTGCTGTGGTGAGGCGGGTGATTCAGATCACCTTGGTTTCAGAACTCTTCTATTGGTGCTGTGGTGAGGCGGGGTGATTCAGATCACCTTGGTTTCAGAACTCTTCTCGTGCTAGCTATTTGACGGTGATGGAATCACCCGCCGTCAATGGCAGCGATTGTACATGTTCAAATAATATGAGTCAGGGTCAGGACGGCGCCGACTGTTAGAGCGTACGTACCTAAGTATACATTGTCAATGCTTAGCGACTTGCGGTCAGATGCTACTCATCAAATGGGCCACTCATCAAATTCTGCTTAGCGATGGGCTCTGGTTCCAGAAAGTCTCCGGGATATATTTTGGATTAAATGCAAAAACGTTCATTTAAAGGGAATGTTTCACCTTTGTATTAGTTTTAAACTGAGATAACCATTATCTTGGGCCGTTCTTGAAATGTCTAAATTACTAAGGTCATTTTTCCCAAAACTTATCCGTTTTTAAGCAATTTAATTTAACATTTGCAAAATGACTCCAGGTTGGTGCAGCCGCTGATTGGGTGACATCCGCTTTTTCAGCCAAGCCCACTTTGTCAGCCAATCAGCGGTGGTATATAGCTCAATAATGACGTCATTCGCCCAAATCTAAAAACTTAATTTGTATAAAGTTAAATGACTTCGAGTGGGAAAAATATCACCATCTTTTTCAGCAGCACTTACTTCATATTTTCGACTACAACCAGCGTATATTTTACAACTTTCAGAAAGGTGAAACATTCCCTTTAATAGTATATGCAAAATTTCCAGAAATCAGTAAAGTTTGAGTAAATAAATAAACAGATACACTGCGGGCCCTTTTCACAAACGACATCAGAAGACGCATATCATGCGTCCTTCCCCGTGGCCACTGCTGCTGCCCATTGACACAGCCCACTGCTGCCCACCTCAGCTCCTGCTCCTACGACCCATCCCAGCTCCTGCTCCTACGACCCATCCCAGCCCCTGCTCCTGCGACCCACCCCTGCTCCTGCTCCTGAGACCCACCCGAGCCCCTGCTCCTGCGACCCATTCCTGCTCCTGCTCCTGAGACCCACCCGAGCTCCTGCCCACTGCTGCCTACCCGAGCTCCTGCTCCTGCGACCCATACCAGCCCCTGCTCCTGCAAGGGTGATCCTTGGGGTGTCGAGGGGCTATTGAATCTAAAACAACCCCTGCTCCTGCGACCCATCCCAGCCCCCGCTGCCTCTCTGCGCCTCACCTCCATGACTGCGGGTGGCGCCGGGCTGCTGCGTCTCGCTGTGCGCGGCGCCGGCTCCGCTCGGGCCGGGCTCCTGCGGAGGTGTGAGGCCGGTGTCGCCGCCGCCGCCGCTCCTCAGGGCGCCTCCTCGCCGCTGCCTCAGTTCCTCAGGGACGACTCGTGACCGCCGTCAGTCGGCGGACGGGCTGCATTTTTCGCCGCCGCCGGCCGGCCAGTTCTCACTGCGCTGTGGACGGTCTCAGGCAGGCTGCAGATGGCCGAAAAATGCCGGCCCGCAGGTAATCCCGGCATGACGGCCAGCTCTCCGGCGGTGGGAGCGGCGCGCCAGCGCATGGTGTGGCGGATGCTTCCCAGGCATATTATCCACGACACACCTGACAGGCGGTCTGACTATCGCTGCGATCGTCTCGGCTCTATAGTCCCGCTCATGGGCGCCATGGCCTGAACAGTGAGCAGTTGCCGAGACCCTGAGCTCAGATTGTCATCATAGTGCTATGTTCTGGTTGGGCGAGTACCATTACCGGAAAGCTCAGCACCGATAGATCAATGATTCGTGCATGGCTGTGCTCGCCGCAGCACCCGAGTCCTCGAAGTTTCCTTCGGGTGTCGAGAGGCTATTGAATCTAAAACAATATTAGGACACTATAATCATAAGAACCAGACGGTGTCGCTCTTAGGTGGAGAATGTCTGAAGTGTGGATGAATATCTGAAGTTGAGCTGAGTTTGATAAGATTAGAATCCGGAAACACGTCGTGTTAATCCGTTAAAGTTGGTGCTGATCACAGGCCCAGTTAGATCCCGCATACCAGGGACATCCATTGATCCGTGTTCCTTGGTGATGGGTCGGAGATGGCTGGCACGTATTATCACGGCACGACGGGTAGTGGGCAAGAGATCAAACCAGCTTGTCTGAGATAATTCAGACATAATGACAGGGAATGACCCTGCGACCAGGAAACAGACATAAGGTTTTATATGACTGTTTTTGCAGGTCAATGACCTCTCGAATATTCTGCGCGCAGGCATACTTACCCAGGATGAATGGTTCAGCATTTTTAACCCAGACATAATGATGGTAGACGCGTTGACTTACTCAGCTTCGGAGGAATGCTCAGTATTTGTATATAGTCATGGATGGACATAGCTTGTTTTGTAGGCTAATTTTAGTCCAACCTATTCGCTTCTTAGCGATTTCATGCCAGAATTGCCTTTTTAGCTCTTGACTTCCTGGCCTATCCCGCTTCTCTCCTTTTATTCAAAACTACTCACCCAGTACTACTCACCCATTGTCTGGACTACCCTCGAAAACCACCATTGAAGCTTACAATGCTGTTTCAGAAACATGGTTACAAGGGTGCACGAGCACTAGAAAAGTAGGGTGGCTCTTCACAATTTAATATTTGTAATACCTTTGGATTTGGTTGAAGCTTCACCTGATGATTTGAACTCTTAAAACCACAAGGAAAAAAATAGATACATCAATTTGACATGACTCCAGAAAAAAAAGAGTGTGTGTTTTAGCGTATCTCATAACTTCTCCGCATACTACCTCCTTCCTATCCATTCGCGATTTCTTGTCTCCTCGCGCTCTACGGCTAAGTGTGCGATCGGCAACACGACGAATTCGCCGTAATCACGACGAATTCGTCGGTGATTCGTCGGGCGCCGAATATTCGCTCAGTTTGTGTTCGGCAACACGACGAATCTGCAAACGAACGAATTCGCCCGACGAATTCGCTCTGTCGGAGCGCGAATTTCAAAACCAGTCGTCGGGAGTGCTAATTGCTTTTGCAGTGTGCCATAACGTCATATGCAGTATTGCTGTATTGACTGCAGTGTTGCTGAGTACTGACAAAGTTCAAAGTACCGTGATTTCTGAAAACAAGTAAAATAACCACACAAACCAAGGCCCTATAACTACACAAACCATGACACGGCGCAGCAGTGACAAAACCGGCGGATAATTTTGTTGTTACAGAACGCACGAGACCGCGAATTCGTCGGAGAGCGAATTCGTTGGATTCGTCGAAGAGCGAATTCATCGTGTTGCCGATCGCACCCTAAATCGTTACTTGTAAAATAGCAGCGGACGTGTTTGGTCCTTGAATTTGGAAACTTGAAAACTATGTTAAGGTTAACGGAAAAATGTTGGCCAAATTTTATATTCAGCCTCTGGTATATGTCTCGAATAACACATCTGAGGTTCGTCCAAACTTCCAAATATTGGTAACGAGTAAAGGCCAGGCTTGAGTCTTTGAGCCCAAATTGCATATGTAGCCGCCTGAACAAACCTGCCTGAACAGCAAGTACCGCGGGCTAGTGACCAGTCGTCTTACCTGTCGGCCATGGGCCGTTAGGAGTCCAAACCTGTCACCACTGGACTCCTGGTGTCGTTGCCAGTGACTCTAGTGAAGTTAAACAGGGCACGCTCATCAAACGTCCACCAGATGAAGGCGACAGTACGGGAGGTGCGAGACTCCATAGACCCGGGGAAGCGATCCGGGCCATGCGCCATCTCCTTGAAAAGGCGAAGAAATGCAGCGAAATTTGGTGTGCTATTGTGGAGCCGTTTTCCTAGAAAGGGAAACGCTGACCACAATAAATGCAAATGCCTAAATATGCTGATGTATATCACTGTAAAAAAACGCAAGTAATCGGTTTTATCTGTAAATACCAGCCCTTTAAAGGGAACAGGTCACCTTGAAAGTTGTCTTGAAATTCAACTATATACCCCTGCTCCTGCGACCAACCGTGTTGCTTTAATCTTGAGCTCAAAACTACGAATATGACTTTCGTTTGGACAACTGATGGATATATGTGGAGAAAGAAGTAAGTTTTTCTTTGCATTTCACGAGAAATCGTACGACAGCAGCCGGCGTTCTGGCTCCGCATGACGCCAAGTACAGTCTCTGACAAGGGCCCGCCGCGCCGCCCGGGCGGCTGAGCGGATATTAACGAGGCGCCGTGATCAGAGACTACGTGCCAGAGAGTGTACCTGCCTCCGGCGGCGAGCGTTCATGTCCCGATCGTGGCCCGGAACAGCGGACATGAAACCGGGCCCACTAGTCCTGTGTCGAAATTACTTAACTTAGGGAGACAATTATTTAACCACAACCCATGTTTAGATCTGCTCTACAAATATGCTATCTCAGTCCAAAACCCCATGTTAAAGGTGAACTATTCCCTTGATTACTGGCAGGGGGGGGCAGATTTTGCTTGATTACTGGCGGGGGGGGGGGCAGATTTTGCCCACCCCTCAAGTTTTTCTCAGATATCTCCGAAATGGCTGGAGGTAGGCTTCTGAAATTTTTTGACTTTAGTTCTGAAATTTTCTGACTTCCTAAAACTAGTATTGGCGGATTGTCTGAAATTTTCAAGAATTTTCAAGATTTTTTTTCTTTAAAAAATCACATACTTTTGTGTCCTGGAAACGCCTATGATTTTTGCATTTTCAAATGTGGCCAGGATATATCAATTTTGTATTAATTTGCAGTCGATCCATACAAGTTTTGTCAAAATCGGTCTATAGAACTAGGAGTTATGAAGGATAAAGGAAAAAAGTTATACAATTGGTGCATTTTTACCCCCTGTCAACACAATTTTCAAAAATTTGGATTAACAAAGCAAATATAGATCAGTCTGAGGAGAGTCAAACCCTGTTTGACTTCAAAATCTGACTAGTAGATTTCGAGATCTCCGGGGGGCGAATCTGCCCCCCCCCCCCCTCCCTGCCACTAATAGGGGTAGCCAGGAGCCTGACACTAATAGGGACTTGGTGTCTGTCCTACACCACCTCCCACTAACCCCCTCCCGTGTCCGTCCGGCAGCCCCGCTCGACTGGCATACATCACGGCGCTGCTGGCGGCGCTGGTGACCTCGCTGCTTCGGCTCCACCAGCGGCTGCCGCCGCCGCAGCTGACGCGAGAGTGGGGCGCGCGTCTCGTGCTCGAGGACGCCTCGCACTACACCATGTACGCGCTGGTGTTCGTGGTGCCGCCGCCGTTGACGCTCGCGCTGCTGCCGGTCACGCTGTTCTCCGTGCTGCACAGCTCCAGCTACACCCTGCAGCTGCTCGATGTGAGTACACGCTGTTGTACGTGCTGCACAGCTCCAGCTACACCCTGCAGCTGCTCGATGTGAGTACACGCTGTTGTACGTGCTGCACAGCTCCAGCTACACCCTGCAGCTGCTCGATGTGAGTACACGCTGTTCTCCGTGCTGCACAGCTCCAGCTACACCCTGCAGCTGCTCGATGTGAGTACACGCTGTTCTCCGTGCTGCACAGCTCCAGCTACACCCTGCAGCTGCTCGATGTGAGTACACGCTGTTGGACGTGCTGCACAGCTCCAGCTACACCCTGCAGCTGCTCGATGTGAGTACACGCTGTTCTCCGTGCTGCACAGCTCCAGCTACACCCTGCAGCTGCTCGATGTGAGTACACGCTGGGATGAACCTGGGTTCGAATCACGTGCTGAGGTAGCTCTGTTGAGAGGGGGTACTTTTGGGATGTAGCGGTCAGAAAATGGGAGGGAGGGAGGGGGTGTGGGTACTGTGGAGGGGTACTGGTGAGGTATGGCCGTCAGGGGAAGGCGGGGAGCGGATGGGGGACTGGACAGGATGCAGCGGTGTGTGGGTACTGTGGAGGAGTACTGGTGAGGTGTGGCGGTCAGGGGTAGGCGGGGAGCGGAGGGGGTGACTGGACAGGATGCATTGGCCGGAATTGACGAATTTCTGGACATTCCGAGGATGTGGCGGCCGATGAATACCGATACACTCCCTTGGCTGTCGTCATCGGTGCATAATATCGAACGCGGTGTCCGTGATTTTCCGCCTGCGTGGCTGCTGGCCCTCCCGTCTGTTGACTGGGCTGTACTGTCTGTTGACTGAGCTGTGTTGTCTGTTGACTGAGCTGTGTTGTCTGTTGAGGTGAGCTGTACTGTCTGTTGACTGAGTTGTACTGTCTGTTGACTGAGCTGTGTTGTCTGTTGACTGAGTTGTATTGTCTGTTGACTGAGCTGTACTATCTGTTGACTGAGCTGTACTGTCTGTTGATTGAGTTGTACTGTCTGTTGACTGACCTGTACTGTCTGTTGGCTGAGCTGTATTGTCTGTTGACTGAGCTGTACTGTATGTTGACTGAGCTGCACTGTCTGTTGACTTAGCTGGACTGTCTGTTGACTGAGCTGTACTGTCTGTTGACTGAGCTGTACTGTGTTGGCTGAGCTGTGCTGTCTGTTGACTGAGCTGCACTGTCTGTTGACTTAGCTGGACTGTCTGTTGACTGAGCTGTACTGTCTGTTGACTGAGCTGTACTGTCTGTTGGCTGAGCTGTGCTGTCTGTTGACTGAGTTGTATTGTCTGTTGACTGAGCTGTACTGTCTGTTGACTGAGTTGTGTTGTCTGTTGACTGAGCTGTGTTGTCTGTTGACTGAGTTGTACTGTCTGTTGACTGAGTTGTACTGCCTGTTGACTGAGCTGTACTGTCTGTTGACTGAGTTGTACTGTCTGTTGACTGAGCTGTACTGTCTGTTGGCTGAGCTGTATTGTCTGTTGACTGAGCTGTACTGTATGTTGACTGAGCTGCACTGTCTGTTGACTTAGCTGGACTGTCTGTTGACTGAGCTGTACTGTCTGTTGACTGAGCTGTACTGTCTGTTGGCTGAGCTGTGCTGTCTGTTGACTGAGTTGTATTGTCTGTTGACTGAGCTGTGCTGTCTGTTAACTGAGCTGTGCTGTCTGTTGACTGAGGTGTGCTGTCTGTTGACTGAGCTGTACTGTCTGTTGACTGAGTTGTATTGTCTGTTGACTGAGCTGTACTATCTGTTGACTGAGCTGCACTGTCTGTTGACTGAGCTGTACTGTCTGTTGACTGAGATGTGCTGTCTGTTGACTGAGTTGTGCTGTCTGTTGACTGAGCTGTACTGTCTGTTGACTGAGTTGTATTGTCTGTTGACTGAGCTGTACTATCTGTTGACTGAGCTGTACTGTCTGTTGACTGAGCTGTGCTGTCTGTTGACTGAGCTGTACTGTCTGTTGACTGAGCTGTACTGTCTGTTGACTGAGCTGTGTTGTCTGTTGACTGAGCTGTGCTGTCTGTTGACTGAGCTGTACTATCTGTTGACTGAGCTGTTCTGTCTGTTGACTGAGCTGTAATGTCTGTTGACTGAGCTGTGCTGTCTGTTGACTGAGTTGTGCTGTCTGTTGACTGAGCTGTACTGTCTGTTGACTGAGGTGTACTGTCTGTTGACTGAGTTGTATTGTCTGTTGACTGAGCTGTGCTGTCTGTTGACTGAGCTGTGCTGTCTGTTGACTGAGCTGTGTTGTCTGTTGACTGAGTTTTACTCTCTGTTGACTGAGTTGTACTGCCTGTTGACTGAGCTGGACTGTCTGTTGACTGAGCTGTACTGTCTGTTGACTGAGCTGTACTGTCTGTTGGCTGAGCTGTGCTGTCTGTTGACTGAGTTGTATTGTCTGTTGACTGAGCTGTACTGTCTGTTGACTGAGTTGTGTTGTCTGTTGACTGAGCTGTGTTGTCTGTTGACTGAGTTGTACTGTCTGTTGACTGAGTTGTACTGCCTGTTGACTGAGCTGTACTGTCTGTTGACTGAGTTGTACTGTCTGTTGACTGAGCTGTACTGTCTGTTGGCTGAGCTGTATTGTCTGTTGACTGAGCTGTACTGTATGTTGACTGAGCTGCACTGTCTGTTGACTTAGCTGGACTGTCTGTTGACTGAGCTGTACTGTCTGTTGACTGAGCTGTACTGTCTGTTGGCTGAGCTGTGCTGTCTGTTGACTGAGTTGTATTGTCTGTTGACTGAGCTGTGCTGTCTGTTGACTGAGCTGTGCTGTCTGTTGACTGAGGTGTGCTGTCTGTTGACTGAGCTGTACTGTCTGTTGACTGAGTTGTATTGTCTGTTGACTGAGCTGTACTATCTGTTGACTGAGCTGCACTGTCTGTTGACTGAGCTGTACTGTCTGTTGACTGAGATGTGCTGTCTGTTGACTGAGTTGTGCTGTCTGTTGACTGAGCTGTACTGTCTGTTGACTGAGTTGTATTGTCTGTTGACTGAGCTGTACTATCTGTTGACTGAGCTGTACTGTCTGTTGACTGAGCTGTGCTGTCTGTTGACTGAGCTGTACTGTCTGTTGACTGAGCTGTGTTGTCTGTTGACTGAGCTGTGCTGTCTGTTGACTGAGCTGTACTATCTGTTGACTGAGCTGTTCTGTCTGTTGACTGAGCTGTACTGTCTGTTGACTGAGCTGTACTGTCTGTTGACTGAGCTGTGCTGTCTGTTGACTGAGTTGTGCTGTCTGTTGACTGAGCTGTACTGTCTGTTGACTGAGGTGTACTGTCTGTTGACTGAGTTGTATTGTCTGTTGACTGAGCTGTGCTGTCTGTTGACTGAGCTGTGCTGTCTGTTGACTGAGCTGTACTGTCTGTTGACTGAGCTGTGCTGTCTGTTGACTGAGCTGTGATGTCTGTTGACTGAGCTGTACTGTCTGTTGACTGAGCTGTGCTGTCTGTTGACTGAGCTGTACTGTCTGTTGAGGTGAGTTGTATTGTCTGTTGACTGAGCTGTACTATCTGTTGACTGAGCTGTACTGTCTGTTGACTGAGCTGTACTGTCTGTTGACTGAGCTGTACTGTCTGTTGACTGAGCTGTGCTGTCTGTTGACTGAGTTGGTCTGTCTGTTGACTGAGCTGTGTTGTCTGATGAGGTGAGCTGTGTTGTCTGTTGAGGTGAGCTGTACTGTCTGTTGACTGAGGTGTACTGTCTGTTGACTGAGTTGTGTTGTCTGTTGACTGAGCTGTGTTGTCTGTTGAGGTGAGCTGTGTTGTCTGTTGACTGAGATGTGCTGTCTGTTGACTGAGCTGTACTGTCTGTTGACTGAGCTGTACTGTCTGTTGACTGAGTTGTATTGTCTGTTGACTGAGCTGTGCTGTCTGTTGACTGAGCTGTACTATCTGTTGACTGAGCTGTACTGTCTGTTGGCTGAGCTGTACTATCTGTTGACTGAGCTGTACTGTCTGTTGACTGAGCTGTACTGTCTGTTGACTGAGTTGTGTTGTCTGTTGATTGAGCTGTGCTGTCTGTTGACTGAGCTGTGTTGTCTGTTGACTGAGCTGTGCTGTCTGTTGACTGAGCTGTGCTGTCTGTTGACTGAGCTGTACTGTCTGTTGACTGAGCTGTACTGTCTGTTCACTGAGCTGTGTTGTCTGTTGACTGAGCTGTGCTGTCTGTTGACTGAGCTGTACTGTCTGTTGACTGAGATGTACTGTCTGTTGACTGAGCTGTACTGTCTGTTGACTGAGTTGTATTGTCTGTTGACTGAGCTGTACTATCTGTTGGCTGAGCTGTACTGTCTGTTGACTGAGCTGTGCTGTCTGTTGACTGAGCTGTGTTGTCTGTTGACTGAGCTGTGCTGTCTGTTGACTGATATGTACTGTCTGTTGACTGAGTTGTATTGTCTGTTGACTGAGCTGTACTATCTGTTGACTGAGCTGTACTGTCTGTTGACTGAGTTCTGTTGACTGAGCTGTACTGGCTGTTGACTGAGCTGTACTGTCTGTTGGCTGAGCTGTATTGTCTGTTGACTGAGCTGTACTGTATGTTGACTGAGCTGCACTGTCTGTTGACTTAGCTGGACTGTCTGTTGACTGAGCTGTACTGTCTGTTGACTGAGCTGTACTGTCTGTTGGCTGAGCTGTGCTGTCTGTTGACTGAGTTGTATTGTCTGTTGACTGAGCTGTGCTGTCTGTTGACTGAGCTGTGCTGTCTGTTGACTGAGGTGTGCTGTCTGTTGACTGAGCTGTACTGTCTGTTGACTGAGTTGTATTGTCTGTTGACTGAGCTGTACTATCTGTTGACTGAGCTGCACTGTCTGTTGACTGAGATGTGCTGTCTGTTGACTGAGTTGTGCTGTCTGTTGACTGAGCTGTACTGTCTGTTGACTGAGTTGTATTGTCTGTTGACTGAGCTGTACTATCTGTTGACTGAGCTGTACTGTCTGTTGACTGAGCTGTGCTGTCTGTTTACTGAGCTGTACTGTCTGTTGACTGAGCTGTGGTGTCTGTTGACTGAGCTGTGCTGTCTGTTGACTGAGCTGTACTATCTGTTGACTGAGCTGTTCTGTCTGTTGACTGAGCTGTACTGTCTGTTGACTGAGTTGTGCTGTCTGTTGACTGAGCTGTACTGTCTGTTGACTGAGGTGTACTGTCTGTTGACTGAGTTGTATTGTCTGTTGACTGAGCTGTGCTGTCTGTTGACTGAGCTGTGCTGTCTGTTGACTGAGCTGTGCTGTCTGTTGACTGAGTTGTACTGTCTTTTGACTGAGTTGTACTGCCTGTTGACTGAGCTGTTCTGTCTGTTGACTGAGTTGTACTGTCTGTTGACTGAGCTGTACTGTCTGTTGGCTGAGCTGTATTGTCTGTTGACTGAGCTGTACTGTATGTTGACTGAGCTGCACTGTCTGTTGACTTAGCTGGACTGTCTGTTGACTGAGCTGTACTGTCTGTTGACTGAGCTGTACTGTCTGTTGGCTGAGCTGTGCTGTCTGTTGACTGAGTTGTATTGTCTGTTGACTGAGCTGTGATGTCTGTTGACTGAGCTGTGCTGTCTGTTGACTGAGCTGTGCTGTCTGTTGACTGAGGTGTGCTGCCTGTTGACTGAGCTGTACTGTCTGTTGACTGAGTTGTATTGTCTGTTGACTGAGCTGTACTATCTGTTGACTGAGCTGCACTGTCTGTTGACTGAGCTGTACTGTCTGTTGACTGAGATGTGCTGTCTGTTGACTGAGTTGTGCTGTCTGTTGACTGAGCTGTACTGTCTGTTGACTGAGTTGTATTGTCTGTTGACTGAGCTGTACTATCTGTTGACTGAGCTGTACTGTCTGTTGACTGAGCTGTGCTGTCTGTTGACTGAGCTGTACTGTCTGTTGACTGAGCTGTGTTGTATGTTGACTGAGCTGTGCTGTCTGTTGACTGATATGTACTGTCTGTTGACTGAGCTGTGCTGTCTGTTGACTGCGTTGTGCTGTCTGTTGACTGAGCTGTACTGTCTGTTGACTGAGGTGTACTGTCTGTTGACTGAGTTGTATTGTCTGTTGACTGAGATGTGCTGTCTGTTGACTGAGCTATGCTGTCTGTTGACTGAGCTGTACTGTCTGTTGACTGAGCTGTGCTGTCTGTTGACTGAGCTGTGCTGTCTGTTGACTGAGCTGTACTGTCTGTTGACTGAGCTGTGCTGTCTGTTGACTGAGCTGTACTGTCTGTTGAGGTGAGTTGTATTGTCTGTTGACTGAGCTGTACTATCTGTGGACTGAGCTGTACTGTCTGTTGACTGAGCTGTGCTGTCTGTTGACTGAGTTGTGCTGTCTGTTGACTGAGCTGTACTATCTGTTGACTGAGCTGTACTGTCTGTTGACTTAGCTGGACTGTCTGTTGACTGAGCTGTACTGTCTGTTGACTGAGCTGTACTGTCTGTTGACTGAGCTGTACTGTCTGTTGACTGAGCTGTACTGTCTGTTGACTGAGCTGTGTTGTCTGTTGAGGTGAGCTGTGTTGTCTGTTGACTGAGCTGTACTGTCTGTTGACTGAGGTGTACTGTCTGTTGACTGAGTTGTGTTGTCTGTTGACTGAGCTGTGTTGTCTGTTGAGGTGAGCTGTGTTGTCTGTTGACTGAGATGTGCTGTCTGTTGACTGAGCTGTACTGTCTGTTGACTGAGTTGTATTGTCTGTTGACTGAGCTGTGCTGTCTGTTGACTGAGCTGTACTATCTGTTGACTGAGCTGTACTGTCTGTTGACTGAGCTGTACTATCTGTTGACTGAGCTGTACTGTCTGTTGACTGAGTTGTGTTGTCTGTTGATTGAGCTGTGCTGTCTGTTGACTGAGCTGTGTTGTCTGTTGACTGAGCTGTGCTGTCTGTTGACTGAGCGAGCTGTGCTGTCTGTTGACTGAGCTGTACTGTCTGTTGACTGAGCTGTACTGTCTGTTCACTGAGCTGTGTTGTCTGTTGACTGAGCTGTGCTGTCTGTTGACTGAGCTGTACTGTCTGTTGACTGAGATGTACTGTCTGTTGACTGATATGTACTGTCTGTTGACTGAGTTATATTGTCTGTTGACTGAGCTGTACTATCTGTTGACTGAGCTGTACTGTCTGTTGACTGAGTTGTGTTGTCTGTTGACTGAGCTGTACTGGCTGTTGACTGAGCTGTACTGTCTGTTGACTTAGCTGTACTATCTGTTGACTGAGCTGTACTGTCTGTTGACTGAGTTGTGTTGTCTGTTGACTGAGCTGTACTGTCTGTTGACTGAGCTGTACTGTCTGTTGACTTAGCTGGACTGTCTGTTGACTGAGTTGTACTGTCTGTTGACTGAGCTGTACTGTCTGTTGACTGAGCTGTACTGTCTGTTGACTGAGCTTTACTGTCTGTTGACTGAGTTGTGTTGTCTGTTGACTGAGCTGTGTTGTCTGTTGACTGAGTTGTGTTGTCTGTTGACTGAGTTGTGTTGTCTGTTGACTGAGTTGTGTTGTATGTTGACTGAGTTGTGGTGTCTGGTCGCCTTGTGCAGCTGTTGGGGCCCGGCACGGCTCCGCCGCTGCGCTACCTCATCTCGCTGGTGGAGGTGCAGTCACAGAAGCTGCTGCGGGCCATCGCCGTCGCCGAGATCGTCCTGCTGCCCTACTCCATCATCGTGCTCATCGCGTACGTACCCGGCGGCGGGTGGGGGGGGGGGGCAGCAGCTGTAGAGCCGAGATCGTCCTGCTGCCCTACTCCATCATCGTGCTCATCGCGTACGTACCCGGCGGGGGGGGGGGGGCAGCAGCTGTAGAGCCGAGATCGTCCTGCTGCCCTACTCCATCATCGTGCTCATCGCGTACGTACCCGGCGGGGGGGGGGGGGGGGGGGGGGCAGCAGCTGTAGAGCCGAGATCGTCCTGCTGCCCTACTCCATCATCGTGCTCATCGCGTACGTACCCGGCGGGTGGGGGGGGGGGGGGGGGGGCAGCAGCTGTAGAGCCGAGATCGTCCTGCTGCCCTACTCCATCATCGTGCTCATCGCGTACGTACCCGGCGGGGGGGGGGGGGCAGCAGCTGTAGAGCCGAGATCGTCCTGCTGCCCTACTCCATCATCGTGCTCTTATGTTATTGTTCATATGTTTACAATATTTGTATATGAGTCTAATTTGTTTGATATCGCCACGCCCCCTAAGCTCCTAAGAAATACACCCAATCATGTTTGATGTATGTATCAACTAAAATGTGGTATTTCTTATCTGTGTATATTGGCTCACCACCTGGGAGAATGATCAGCGCTAGACCAGGGCGCGACGACAACAAAGGTCATATTGTACCACCCGGGAGGAGTGACTGAGAACGTTCACTGACCCAGGGAGGTCGGACAACAGTTACGGAATGCTCCCCGACTGGTCACCTAGCTGTTATGTATTGCCGCAGAATGCACCGTACGGGTTGCTTTGTCTTGCTGTGGCTCTGTGGCTCTGTGGCTTGTCACTACGCGGGGTAATGGCCCTGCGAGATATTCCGGTACCGTCTTTTTTTATCAGTTTAGGTTGTTCTGGAGATAAGTGTCATGGTCGTTTTGCACCATTGTATTGTGTTGTATGGGCATTAGCTGATTATAAGATACATTTCAACTATATAAATAAGTAAGATATATCAATGATTTATGAAAATGTTGATCCCCAGTTAACCCACCATTGACTGGGGTTTCTGCCGAACGCCATTGACGGGGGGGGGGGGACAAACGCCCCCTGGTTATCTTCCGAGCCAATGATCGCAGCGTTACGCGCCAGGCGGCAAGCGAAAGCTCTAAATGAGACGCATCTAAAGCATGCTCGAAATTTTCAATTTAAGGTCACATGTCAGGTCACGGTCAGGTCAAAGGTCAAAAGCGAGGTATTTGAGTGTATGGGTCATACTTTCCATCCAATGCCGTCGATTGCGACCGTGATCACCTAAAGTGCTCTCAAAGGTATATTACACATCCCGCATGAGCTAAAGTGAGATTG
The DNA here is from genome assembly GCA_036785665.1 of Chirona hameri. NCBI lineage: Eukaryota > Metazoa > Arthropoda > Thecostraca > Balanomorpha > Balanidae > Chirona > Chirona hameri. Next base: position 96,514 of record JAXIVJ010000788.1, read on the forward strand.
TTGGCAAAGGTCAATGTCAGGTCACAAAAAGGTCACTATGCGCAAAAGATCTACGAAAGTCATGCGACGCATGCGTATGGGTTATTTTACACCTATAATTCGATAGTGGTAGTCATTTTACCACCTGACCTCATTTAAGTGAAGTTAGTGTCAAACTCAGGTCAAGGTCAGGTCAAGTCAAAATTCGAAATGGATAAATATAAAAGGCATGTTTCTCGACCAGTTTTGCCTCAGAACTGCAGTGGTAACGTTTATTTTGTTCGTAGCTGTTCATTAAAAAAACGAAAACCCCCATTAAAAAAATTACGTCATGAGTTAAATACTTATATTTTAGAAGCCATCGTCAGTCAAAAATGGTGATATTGTTGTGTTTTTTTGGGGGGGGGGAGAATTGCTCATATGTGGTTCTCTAATATATATATTCCGGTTCTTGAATGTGTTTTTTTTTTGGGGGGGGGGTCAAAACTTTTTTCAAACATCAGAGATGGCCATTTTGCAGCCCTTGCCATTTGCTACCTTTTGATGTTTTTATATTGCATCTTGCTACAAATATAGCCTCTGTACGGTCTGTTCAAGTTTAGCTGATTTTGTCATCAAACTCGTGTAGTGACGTCACTAAATTCGCTATATCTAGAGAGGAAAAAACGGAATTGCTTCATTTTTCACAGAAGACGAAAAATTGATTTAGGAAAAGGTACTCAAAGTTTCATGTTGATAGCGCTATTGGTTTTTGAGCTATTGCGAAAGTTCGTCAGAGGGCGCCCCCCCCCCCCCCCCCCCCCCCCCCCTCGTCAATGGCGGGTTTGATAACCTCGAGTTGTGTTATCTTGTTTTGCCATGCTGAGTGACCGTTATAGGATGTCTCTTGCATCATGTCATCAGATTGTGGTGGTGGTGGTGTAGGGGTGAAACATTCGATCGACACTCCCGAGTCAACTGGAATACATTAGCTAGCGCATTACATCGCATATACCTGTTCTGCGAAGTCGCTCCTTTCTAGTCCTGTACGTATCTTGGTGACAATTGATTTCGTCGGTAATGTCACTGATTCATATGTGTATATGTCACTGTCACACTGATTCATATGTAATGTCACTGTCACTGTCACTGAACTGTATTCGCAGCCGACATGTCCGGCTACGACGTATACTATTGTACTGATATACTGACGCACACTGATACTCCCCGCGTCTGACTGACCCCGCCAGTGACTGACCCCGCCGCGTCTGACCCCGCCGCGTCTGACTGACCCCGCCAGTGACTGACCCCGCCGCGTCTGACCCCGCCGCGTCTGACTGACCCCGCCAGTGACTGACCCCGCCAGTGACTGACCCCGCCAGTGACTGACCCCGCCAGTGACTGACCCCGCCGCGTCTGACCCCGCCGCGTCTGACTGACCCCGCCAGTGACTGACCCCGCCGCGTCTGACTGACCCCGCCAGTGACTGACCCCCGCCGCGTCTGACTGACCCCGCCAGTGACTGACCCCGCCGCGTCTGACCCCGCCGCGTCTGACCCCGCCGCGTCTGACTGACCCCGCCAGTGACTGACCCCGCCGCGTCTGACTGACCCCGCCAGTGACTGACCCCAGCCGCGTCTGACTGACCCCGCCAGTGACTGACCCCGCCGCGTCTGACTGACCCCGCCAGTGACTGACCCCGCCGCGTCTGACCCCGCCGCGTCTGACCCCCGCCGCGTCTGACTGACCCCGCCAGTGACTGACCCCGCCGCGTCTGACTGACCCTGTGTTCCCCACCAGTGGCCGCGGCAGTCTCCTGGTCCCGTTCGTCTATTACCGCTTCCTGAGTCTGCGCTACGCGTCGCGCCGCAACCCCTACTCGCGCGCCATCTTCGCCGAAATGGGCGTGGCGCTCGAGACGCAGGCAGCCAGCCCGCGCTGCCCGGCGCCACTGGCCTCCGCCATCCGCCGCGGCGTGGCGCTGGTGTCGGCCCTCAGCCCGCCCGTGATGGCTCCGGCGCAGTAGTGTCGGATCTGGGCGCTGCGTGGCGCTGGTGTCGGCCCTCAGCCCGCCCGTGATGGCTCTGACGCAGTAGTGTCGGATTTGGGCGTGGCGCTGGTGTCGGCCCTCAACCCGCCGGTGATGGCTCTGACGCAGTAATGTCGGATTTGGGCGTGGCGCTGGTGTCGGCCCTCAACCCGCCGGTGATGGCTCTGACGCAGTAATGTCGGATTTGGGCGTGGCGCTGGTGTCGGCCCTCAACCCGCCGGTGATGGCTCCTGCGCAGTAGTGTCGGATTTGGGCGCTGTGTGGCGCTGGTGTTCACTCTCAGCCGAAGCCGTCCACTGGAGGATGGCAGCACCGGACACCGGCGCTGCGCGTCGCGGTGTGATCGGTGCTCCCACTGGAGTCGGTGTTGTGGTGTCTGGCCGCTGCGTGTCGCTAGTGTCGATGTCTGGGCACTCTGCACAGCGGCACTGGACGGGTCGTTAACGGCTCACCCACCATCGTGAGCACGGTGAATGTGACTGGATAGCCTGAGCCTTGTTCACGACATCCTGCTGACGGGCTGCCCACGGCTGCCCAAAACGGCAGCACACACCAACCTACGTCATCGCCGGCACTACTACTTGAACACAAATGCTGTCGATTCACGATTAATATCTGGAATATGGAGTCGATCACCGTACTTGCTGCGACAAATTTGCTCCTACAGCTAGGTAAGTAGCAAAGCTTATGGTACCCAACATAAACAGTAAACTAACATTATCGCAGACTCACTCCATATCCATCTTCGCTTCTTCAAGCTTTTCGCTTGGAGATCGTTGGTTGTTTATCGACGCTTCACGTTTGGAAATTGCCGCGTGCGCCAACTTGTGTTATCTGCTGCCCGGCTGACGCGATTTTCCGGCAGCAGCGACAGCAAGAGGCAGCAGAGGTATGACGTCATACACCGTACCCCTCCCACATCTCATTCCCCACTGGTCCACGCTGATTGGTCGATACGTTTTGACAGATAGGCAGCATCAGTGAGCCCGTCAGCAGGCATCGTGAACAAGGCTCTGGTTAGCAATCAGCTGTTGTGTTCGGCCGTGAAGTGTGCATCGATCGCCTGCCGTTGCAGGTGGGAGACATACCAAATACCAGTGTGGTAGGCATTATAGGAGTGTGTGAATGTGAATGCACGTGCTGCAAATTTTCGGCTGATGGTCGGTGGCAGTGGATGTTTCCAAAGTTTTGCCAAAGGTGCGAAATCAGGGCCGTAAAGATGTCAATGTTTCGTTGATGAACTGTTCCACAACGGTGGCAGCACTGTTGTGTTTCTAGTCGAGCCTAGTCGAGCTCGCTTGAAATGACCAGTAGCGATTACGTTGGATCAATTATGGTGTTTGTTTTGTGTTAATTAGTCAAGTTTTATCATGGCTATGCTCGACTCACGGCTTGACCTAGAAACGACAGAAGTTATGCAGGTTTGGAATTCAACCCACCAGGGTATTATAGGAATTAGAACGGACCGCGCTGGTCCCTGAGGCGGTGTAGGTAGGAAAGAATTCTGCGAATTTGGGAGCTGTGCAGAGAAACTGAACATGTGATGGCGCAGGCTCGTCCCTTTCACCTCTCAGGTCTCATCCTGTGTGAATTGTTGAACGAGAGACAGGCATAACTTGAGTCAAACCCGTGTCGGATCTTGAGTCGAGCTCAATCCTGCTTGCTATACAATACGTCACACCGCACTTAGATTCACTACGAGGTGTTCATTTATCCACAAATGAGTGTTAGCCAATACACTATTGAAGGATCATGCTTCGTAACTAGGTATCGATGTTTTTGAGTGCCGGGATTTGTGAGGGAACCTCTGTCATGCAGTTGCGGTTTTGGCATGGCGATCAAGGATCAGTAGTTAGTTACCGTGAATTACGGTGCCTACTCAAGGTATCATCTACCCACCCAGGACCAATAGTCTGCACTGTTACGTCCAGAAGGCGGCGTCTGTTCCGGTTCCCTGTTTGGCCATCTGCCATACAGACTATGGAGTTGCCGCAGGGCGCGCGACATCGCTGCCGCTCCTCAGCGCCCTTCACTGAAGGGTCGTGCTGAAGTAAAGTCCACCCGGAGTGGAAGTTATGGCCCAATGTCTCCCTCCCTGGCGACGCCTCTGTCTCTGCTCCAGGTGAGGCTCGTCATAAAAAAACTCGTCGCCGCCGCCACAAACATTGAGCCTTCTTCATACACAAAGCTACGACTGCTTCCGCTCAGTTTTTACGGCCGGCGTCCGCACACAGCCGGCGGATCAATGGCGACTCTGTCGGCGTGTGGCTTACGACGTGACGTATGACGTCCGTCGCCATGACGTGTGTGCATGACGTAACGTGTTGGCATCTGCCCAAGACGGCGGGCGGCACTGGCACAGGAATAAACCTGCAAGGCACCGGCCTTACGTACTCGTGGCAACGTTAGGTACTAGAGCACCAGGGACTCGTCTAACATGTTAACTGCGGGGGCAAACCCCCGCAGTCACAGCTCCTGCCCCCCCCCCAGTCGAGGCAAAAAATGGCCACTGGGGAAGGGGGGCAAGTTTAAACAAAACTATGAAAATCAATCAAAATCGACCTTATGTATATTTTTACGGACAAACGGTGCTTTGCACGTTTTTTTTATTGGCACCATTCGAAAGAACGGCTCAAAATGAAGGTGGGGGTTTGCTCAAAATTTCGATTAAGATCACTCAAGGTCACCCAAGGTCATCAAGGTCAAACTATCAAAATCAACAAAAATTGGCCTTATGTACCTTTTTACGGACAAACAGTGCTTTGCACGTTTTTTTTAATGGCAGTTGGAAAGAGCGCCTCAAAATGAAGGTGGTGTTTTCCTCGGAATTTCGATTAAGGTCACCCAATGTCACCCATCAAGGTCAAACTATCAAAATCAACCAAAATCGACCTTATGTACCATTTTGAGGCACTCTTTCGAATAGTGTCATTTAAACAAAAAAAAACGTGCAAAGCATCGTTTGTCCGTAAAAAGGTACATAAGGTCGATTTTGATTGATTTCGATAGTTTGACCTTGATGGGTGACCTTGAGTGATCTAAATCGAAATTCCGAGGAAAACCCCACCTTGATTTTGAGGGGCTCTTTCGAATGGTGCCATTAAAAAAACGTGCAAAGCACCGTTTGTCCGTAAAAAGGTACATAAGGTCGATTTTGGTTGATTTTGATAGTTTGACCTTGATGGGTGACCTTGGGTGACCTTAATCGAAACTCCGAGGAAAACCACACCTTCATTTTGAGGCGCTCTTTCGAATGCTGCCATTTAACAAACCGTGCAAAGCACCGTTTGTCAGTAAAAAGGTACATAAGGTCGATTTGAATTGATTTTGATAGTTTGACCTTGATGGGTGACCTTGGGTGACCTTGGGTGACCTAAATCGAAATTCCGAGGAAAACCCCACATTCATTTTTTGGCGATCTTTCGAATGGTGTCATTTAGAAAAACGTGCAAAGCACCGTTTGTCCGTAAAAAGGTACATAAGGTCGATTTTGATTGAATTTGATAGCTTGACCTTGATGGGTGACCTTGGGTGACCTTAATCGAAATTCGGGGTAAAACCCCACCTTCATTTTGAGGCGCTCTTTCGAATGGTAGCCATTGCGAGGCCGTACGGTGTACCGTTTATCCGTAAAAGGGTACATAAGGTCGATTTTGATTGATTTTGATAGTTTGACCTTGATGGGTGACCTTGGGTGACATAAATCGAAATTCCGAGGAAAACCCCATCTTCATTTTGAGCCGCTCTTTCGAATGGTGGCCATTGCGTTGCCGTACGGTGTACCGTTTATCCGTAAAAAAGTACATCAGGTCGATTTCGATTGATTTTGATAGTTTGACCTTGATGGGTGACCTTGGGTGTTCTAAATCGAAATTCCGAGGAAAACCCCACCTTGATTTTGAGACGCTCTTTCGAATAGTGCCATTAAAAAGCGTGCAAAGCACCGTTTGTCAGTAAAAAGGTACATAAGGTCGATTTTGATTGATTTTGATAGTTTGACCTTGATGGGTGACCTTGGGTGACCTAAATAGAAATTCCGAGGAAAACCCCACATTCATTTTGAGGCGATCTTTCGAATGGTGTCATTTAGAAAAACGTGCAAAACACCGTTTGTCCGTAAAAAGGTACATAAGGTCGATTTTGATTGAATTTGATAGTTTGACCTTGATGGGTGACCTTGGGTGACTTAAATCGAAATTCCGAGGAAAACCCCACATTCATTTTGAGGCGATCTTTCGAATGGTGTCATTTAGAAAAACGTGCAAAACACCGTTTGTCCGTAAAAAGGTACATAAGGTCGATTTTGATTGAATTTGATAGTTTGACCTTGATGGGTGACCTTGGGTGACTTAAATCGAAACTCCGAGGAAAACCCCACCTTCATTTTGAGGCGCTCTTTCGAATGGTGACATTTTAAAAAAACGTGCAAAGCACCGTTTGTCCGTAAACGGGTACATAAGGTCGATTTTGGTTGATTTTTATAGTTTGACCTTGATAGGCGACCTTGGGTAACCTTAATAGAAATCCCGAGGAATACCCTACCTTCATTTTGAGCAACTCTTTCGATTGGTGGCCATTGCGAGGCCGTGCGGTGTACCGTTTGTCCGTAAAAAGGAACATAAGAGAACACAACCTTCTTCACGCATTTGACCTTGACCTATGACCTTGGCATTACCAATAACATCAGATTCGTGATCCTCGTATGCGACTTGACCTACATGCGTATTTTAGGTGAAAAATTCGGCCGTTGCAAATTTCCGTTGTGTTGGCTAACTTCACGGACATCTCCGGCCCGACGTGGTGCGAATATTTTAAAATGTAGTTGCGGATGTTAGGGGTGGTCACAGGTGTGGGGGGGGGGATGGACATCGGGGCCTGTAGCGGGCCATGACTCCCCATGGACCTCTCAAGCCGACGGAGAATCCTTTCAGGTCGACGGAGAGCCGATGAAGGATCCTCTAAGGCCGACAGACAGCCCTTTCAGGCCGACAGAGGATCATCTCAGGTCAACTGAAGACCCTCTCAGGCCGACGGAGGACCCTCTCAGACCGACGGAGGACCCTCTCAGGCCGACGGAGGACCCTCTCCGGCCGACGGAGAACCCTCCCAGGCCGATAGAGGGCCCTCTGCCGACGGGGAGAACTCCGAGAGGCCGACGGAGATCCTCTCAGGCTGACGGAGGGCCCTATCAGGCCGACGAAGGGCCTGTTCGAGTCCGTAGTAGCCGCCAGCTCCACACGCGTCGGCGACTGTTCGAGTCCGTAGTAGCCGCCAGCTCCACACGCGTCGGCGACTCAGAGAAGACTGTATTTCTCCCGCAGGCGCACTGCCACCTAGCGGAGGACTCGGCTAACCGATCAGACTCACACACCCCCCCCACCAGTCAACCGGCGGGTGACGTGCATAAACATAAGGTCAAAATAAAACACCACGAGAAAGAAGACCGTACGGTGCGATTACTGTTTACATCAGCTCGATAAGGCGCTCTGGCTGGCGGCGGGGTCGCTCAGAGCGCCGTGGTGCCTCGAGTGGCGGGCCGGCCACCGGAGCCGCCGGCAGCGGCTGCAGCGGCGGCGGCTGCAGTGGCGGCGGCGGAGGCGTCTGCACCGGCCCGGCATCAGAGGCGGTGGGCGGCGGCGGCCCGGGCAGGGGAGGCCTTGGCAGGGGTGGCCCGGGCAGGGGCACGGTGACAGCAGTGTCCGGGTGGGCGTGGGCGTATCGTTGGCGGAGGTGGCGCCTGTTGCGGGTGAGGACACGGCCGCTGGGCAGGCGGATGAAGTAACGCCGATGCGGGCCGACGTCGGTGATTACGCCGTGACGGTCCCAGGTGCCGGTCGCCGGATCCTGCAAGGCGACTTGCGATCCGATGTGGAGAGCAGGCAGGTCACGGGAGTGCTGGTTGTAGGCCGTCCGGGTGCGTTCCTGGCGTGCGGCAGCGGCGCGCTCGGCATCGTCGGCTGCCCGCTGCCACTGGGGGGCAAACGAGCGCCGGTGGGCGGGTAGCATGTCTCTTGCCGGTGAGTTGAGAAGGATTTGGGCAGGCGACCTGCCGTCGGGGCCAGGCGTGTTTCGGTGCTGCAGTATTCCCCGCGCCCAGCTGTCGCTGTTCATGTGTCCGTCACGCCAGCAGCGGCGGATGAGTTTGGCGGCAAACTTGACGGCGGCTTCGGCTCGGCCGTTGGACTGGGCGTAGTGAGGAGAAGAGGTGCGGTGTAGCACGGCCCAGTTTTTCAGGAAGGCCTGGAAGGCGGCTGAGGTGAACTGGGGACCATTGTCGGACCAGAGGACTTCTGGGGCTCCGGCCAGGCAGAAGATGCCACGGAGTTCCCTGATGAGCGTCGAGGCACTGGCGTGTCGGCCGACCGGGCAGACTGTGAGCCACCCGGAGAGAGGGTCGACCGCCACCAGGAAGTATTGGCCGGCGTGTTGACAGAAGTCGGCGCAGAGGTGTTGGAATGGGCGGCTGGCCTGCTCGTGCGTGCGCAGCGTCTCTTTCGGCAGCGATGGCAGTTCCCTCTGGCAGGGCTGGCAGGCCTTGGTGATGTTCTCGATATCGTTGTTCATGTTAGGCCAGAAGACAATCTGGCGGGCTCGACTCTTCGTCTTTTCTTTTCCTTGATGGCTGGCGTGCAGCTCGGCGAGGACGGCTGCGCGCATCGGGCGGGGAATGACGAGCCGGCAACCACACACGACCAGTCCGTCATCGACAGCGAGGCGGTCGTGGACCGGCCAATATGGTCGCAGGAGCGCGGGAAGGTCGGCCTTCTGGGACGGGAAGCCGTCCATCACGGTCTGAAGAAGGATCTGCGCCTCCTCGTCCCGGTCTGCCGCTCGCCGTACCTCATCCAGCCTGAGGTCGGTGCAGAGTTCGCTCGCCTCGCCTGTGATGATTGCGGCGACGGTTGTGGCCGATCTGTCCTCGGCCAGCTCGTCCTCCTCTGTCGGCGGGTCCACCGGTGACCTTGAGAGGGCGTCGGCTGCCAGATGGTCCGTGCCGCGCTGCCACCGAGCAGTGAATGTCATCACCAGCAGTTTCTGCCGCAGGCGCTGGAGGCGCGGGTTTTCAATCTCATCCAGGTTCTTGGAGTTGAGGATTGGCACCAGAGGGCGGTGGTCGGTCAGCACGTCGAACTCGGGGAGCCCACTGAGGAAGAGGCGGCACTTGTGACACCCCCACGCCACCGCCAGCAGCTCCAGCTCGATGGTGGCGTAACGGCTCTCTGCGTCTGTCAGGAACCGGGAGCCGGCCTGGACTGTACGCCATGTGCCATCCAGCTGCTTCTGCTGAAGCAGGAACCCGAGCCCCTTCAGACGGCTCGCGTCGGTCGACAGCAGAGTGGGCCGCGTTTGGTCGAAAAAGGCGAGCGTGCGCACCGATGATAGCGCCGCCCGCGCCTTTTCGAACGCCACCTGGTGACAACTGTCCCAACCGAAGGTTCGTTTGGTGCTCAACAGGTGACGCAGCGGTTCCAGGTGCTCCGCAGTCTCCTCTGAGAACGGGGCCACCTGGTTGACGAGGCCGAAGAAGCCGCGGAGTTCGGTCAGCGTCTGAGGTGTTGGGAACGCTGCGATTGCGTTAGTGAGCGTTGGGTCGGGCAGATATCCGTCTTCTGCCACGATAAAGCCGGCGAACTTGACTTTCTTCCGCTGGTGTTGCGTCTTCGCCGGGTTTAGCGCCACCCCGCGATCCCGGCATCGAGCCAGGAACTCGCGGACCCGGGCGACGTGTGCGGACTTCGTCTTGCTGTAGATGATGACGTCATCAACGACGCGCTGAACACCGTCCATGTCGATGAAGCACTCATCCATCCGCCTGTTGTAATGTTCGCTGATGGACGAGACGCCGTACGGCGCACGGAGGTACTGATACCTCCCGAAGGGTGTGATGGAGGTCGTCAGATGGCGGGAAGACTCATCCAGAGGGCACTGGTGGTAGCCCTTGGCGGCGTCAAAAACGCTAAACCACTGGGCCTCGGATGCCACGATTGACGCGACGCACTCAGCTGGCGTGCTGGACTGGTACAGCTCCCGTTTCACGGACTGGTTGAGCTTGGATAAATCCACGCACAGACGGATGCCACCGGTTTTCTTGGGTGCCACCACGATTGGGGCGCACCAGTCGGTCGGCTCGACCACTGAGGTGATGATGCCGTCCTGCTCCAGCTTGTCCAACTCCTGACGGAGTGGCTCACGGAGGGATAGCGGAATGCGTCGCGGTGCGCGCACCGCGAATGGAGTGGCGTTCTCTCGAAGGTGGATCTTGAAGGTTTCCCCCGGCATCGCCCGGACGACACCGTCCAGCACGTCTGGAAACTCGCCCTAGAGAAAAAACCACTAGAGACCATTAGACAATTCTGATGGTCTCTAGTGGTCTTTGATGGTTCCTAATGGTTTCTGATGGTCTCTAGTGTGTGGGCTAATGGTTTCTAATGGTTTCTGATGGTCTCTAGTGTGTGGGCTAGTGGCATCTGATGGTCTCTAATGGTCTCCAGTGTGTGGGCTAGTGGCACCTGATGGTCTCTAATGGTTTCTGATGGTCTTTAGTGTGTGAGCCAGTGGCACCTAATGGTTTCTGATGGTCTCTAGTGTGTGTCAGTGGCACCTAATGGTCTCTAATGGTTCCTGAGGGCCTTCATGTGCGAACCAGTGGCACCTGATGGTCGCTAATGGTGATGATGGTCTATATAGTATGTGAGGCAGTGACATATGATGGTATAGTGGCAGCAGCGGATATCCGCCTCTGCTGCCGGCGCAGCGACCTTGGGCCGCCTTCAACCCAGTAATGGTATATACGCACCGGCTCAACCGTGAAAACGGAAATGTAGTCATATACTTATGAAGAAACCCCCAGCTCCACGATGGATTCAGATGACATGTAAAAAACTCATGCTGTGTTGTCAGTATGTTCCGAAAAACACGATTAGACAGAAGGAAAACACATCCTCTCCACGCCCCCCCCCCCCCCCGCTCAACAAAATTTTGCTTCAGAAAAGGACGAGCACGGAAGGGAAACTGACATGCTCTCCCCCCTCCCCCCCCCCCCCCCGCTCAACATTTTTTTCTTCCAAGTTGCCCCCCCAAAACGCCATCCTGGATCCGCCCTTGGTTTTCAAACACAAAGTTACAGGCAGTTCGTATGTATTCATATTTCATACACCAACGCAATGGAAATTTGAACAATGAACTGACAGAACCCGTCATTTAGTCGCCCCAAGCCACGCTAGGGATCACACTCACTGCAAGCCAGTCACTTCTATGAGGTACTGCTATGCATTTGCCCTTCAAGCGCGTGGTTCTGATGGCCACCAGGTTGCAGTTTTCGTCTGACACAAGCATCCGCACATGGTTAGGTATCACTGAGTCTTCAGTGGCAGGACATGGGCGAAGGATCTTGCCGAGGGCAAGAAATACGTCCTCGCTACCGGCGTGAATCAGAACCAATGAGGTTAGTTCCAGGCACTCTCCCCCCTCCAGTGCTGCAAAACAGTCCGCTCTTTTCCCCAATCGACCAGACGTGCAGAAAAGTATGCCGTTGTGCACCACGCGTGTAAAGAAGGTGCCACTGTCTCCACTGTCCGGCAGAACATTGGCTGTCGCCCGTTTTTGAGCTTCAGTGAGAGGCCCGAGTGTCCCGCTACCCAACCCTGTCGTGCCGCCACTCGACGTCACACCACTGTTCCGGTGCTTGGGGCCCAGCGCGTTGGTACAGAAAGCGTTGACGTGAGGAGACACCTCGACGCTATCTCTAATAGCTTCTATTGTCTGAAGCATGGAGAAGCGCTGAAGTATTTGGTGTGCCACCGACCTCGTACCGTGGACAAGCTTCACTAGCCGCCCATTCCAATCCTCGAATGGGAACGCCGAATGTGCCCAGAGGGGGCCCCAACACCTGACGCTTTCTGCTAAGTGCAGAAGCTGGTGCATATTCGACGTCATGACTTTTTGGCCGTACAGGATCTCGCATGTCACTACGAATTTGAATAGCATGGCGTCAGCCTTGCTGATGTCATCTCCCGTGATAGAGTCCTGTAAGAGGAGGTACACGGCGGAGGAAAGTAGCGAAAAGTGAGCGAGGTAGCGACTTTCGAGGATGCCAGTGAGGGAGGGGATGCAGTAAAACAACAACCATGCCCGCCATTCAGAAGCTTTCCAGTCTTTTCTGACGGTGATGGGACGCGGAAGGCGAGTGATGGCGTTTGGGGGTTTGATGGTTGCCAGACGGTTACAGATGACTGACATATGCCTCTTTTGACCGATGTAAAACTTTTCCGCGTGATTCTTGGATGAAAACCACATCTCTGCCACCATCTTAACGACTCCTAAGCAAACACAATGCATATAGTCAGGAACGAATCCAAGCACCTGGTCAAAGTGAGGGAGGTTGAAAAGACATGAGGGCCCCTTGACACCGTTCACAGTCGTACCACTGCGCAATGCCTTCACAGCGTCAGCTCGCAAGGATTCATCACGCCTTGGAGCACTTTCTGTGTCCAGGGTCGGGTACCTGACCTGGTTGAACAAAAACCTGCCTGGATGCAGGCACCAGGAGCACCCATAAAAACCATTAAACCTAATGTGATTTTGCAGCGAAGATCTCCCCAGCGTATCTGGGCAGGAACAGACAGCGAACACCTGAGATACTACTTCGCTTCCACCATGAAGCCAGGTGATGCTCTGTGTCTTAAGTTTGCCCAATTCTGTGACAAAGGACTCAAAGTATAGGGCCATTGGCACTGGCCCAGCATTACACCAAATGCCGGCTAGAATTGGCACCTTGAACCGGAGCTTCGGGGGCAGTTCGTTCAGAAATGTGACTATTGGCCACAGAGACAACCGACTAGACTTGAAAACAGGACTTCCGTCCGTACTGAATAGCAGAGAAAGTATTGATGACCCTAACTTTGTGACCATGGATCGAAGCATCGTGCCATCTCGAATGTCTGAGAGTCGACCGCCGATATTAGGTGCGAAATTAACATACGACCCATATTTTTTCAAGATGCGTTTCAGCTGTTCAGCAATGGACAAAGTCACAAAGTAGTTGTCACCCTTGCCAACGGATGCTGGACACCACATCTCACACTTACTACACCAAAGCTTACGACCGCCATCAGATCCTTTCTTTGTTGTACACAGTAATGTTGAACATGCTGGACAGAAAAAGTTAAAGTCAGCAGTGGAAGAAAAGTCAGAAACCAATCTACGCAGCTTGTGCACAGACCGTGGAACAGCTTCAAATCCAAATAGGTTGTTGATGAGAGTCACTAGGTCACTCAGAGCATTCAGTGGTAGTCCATGAGTGTAGAAGAACACCAGGATGAGTAGAACAGCTTCTGCTTTAGTCACTGCTCCCATTGTCGCCAGTTTGACACCGCCATCTTCACCAATGTACTCCTCCCAGACCTGCAATCACAATACATGCATGGATTACACTACAATTTAACTCAATGTCAGATGAGATCAATGCCCCAGTTACTCTCACAAAGGTCTGGTCAGTGCTCAGGAAGGTCCTATCAGTGCATTGTGCAATCAACTATATCTACCTCCAAAATATTGCATTGCTACCACTGCCCACAGCACTAAATATAGGGTAAATTATTTGTCCCTATTCCCATATGGGACCCAAACAGCCAACAGCTGTTGAATAAGGCTGAAGGTAGTCCTTTTTAGTGGCATCAACCTCAGATCCTAGGGGGGATGACAACAAAGAACAGATGATATATGAAATATGAACCTATGTGTGTACGCAAAGAAAATGTGCCTGAATGGCCTTTTATATGCTACATGATTTATGGTGATAGCTCTTAGTTTATAGTCACCACAGTCAATTACTTTTTGACAGTGAATCTATCATATATCAAAAAATGTATGAATTTCCATATAACAATGTCAGAAATATTACACCAATTGGAGAATCACTGGCGCGCTTTGTTTTGCCTAATGTAACAGTGATGTCAGTCACCTTCATGTAATATTCCAACCCTGACATGAAAATCCATACAGCTTTCTCAAGTTACACTTAATGCATACCTCTGAAGCTGAGAACCAATGTGCATGATCTTCACCATCAGACTGCTCACTTCCTGATCCATCTGTTTCATCTCCTGAACTCTGCTCAGCACCAAGGATGTCTGGATCTTCTGATGATATTTCAGGTTGTTCAGCTGGTGCACAATTATCACCAGATTGTGATGTTGGCAAACTGAAATGAAATAATGATGCCAAGCTAAACACCATATCCAACAACAGCCAAGACACTGTAGCCAAAACTTCCTGAACTGGAGCTTGCATAACAATGTTCCAAAAAACTGGTACAACTGTGAGAAGTAAATTCACAACAAAAAGTGTCAGTTGTAAATTTGCAGCAAAATGTTACAAACATGATCAAAATATCTTTTCCTGAAAGATGTTTCAACCTTAAAATATATTTCGGAAAACACTTTTTCGAAATATCTTCCGAAAATATATTTCAAAAGATATTCCGAAAAGACCTTCGACCTGCAACATTCTGTTTATTATTTCTTTTCTTCATCACATCAATCATGCTCAAAGCAACGTTGTAAGAAATCAAGTGAACAAACTAACCTTTCTGCACCATCCAAACATTCCAGAGCCACATAATTTTCAACCTGTGGGATGGCGTTCATATTTTGAGTTCCTCGGGTACCACCTGTCGAGTACCGCCATTGAGTATTCCTTGGAATTTCATCCTGGGAACCAGGCTCAAGGAACTGCCTGTATCTCTTGGGTTGACTCTGGTCCATCTTGATCTTACGCGATGCGTCAACGCTGACAACTTTGAACCAAAACAACAAGTAATCGAACGTAGGATTGATGCTCAATATTCAGAGAAAAAAACAAAAGTAATTATTTCCACCAAAAAGACATATCACTCAAAACGTTGCCTCGCACCAACCACTATAACAGACATCTTCCGTTTGCGGCATGTTTTTAGGGCCTTGGTGCGGCATAATTGACGCAGACATTTGGACGTTTCATATCGAAAAAGTTTTTATTTAAGTGGTATACAATTGAAAAATTAAGTGGAATTTAGTGATTTAGATATTTACTTAAACTGTCAAACTTAATCTTTTGTGCTGTTGAATTTCATTATTAGCATTTCCCGTAAAATTTGATTGGAATTTAAGAATTGTTCTTGATACATTTGAAATATTGACCAATAGCAACGCGTCCTTCACATTCATTTACGGCGCGCCGCGTTTTTGGCCTTGGCCTTGGCCTCTTGGCCTTTGTTTAGGTACTAGCTCTGATACGGCATTGGGTAATAGCTATATATGGTACTAGATATATAATCGTGACGATCGTAGCGATAAGATAATTTTGCGTGGAGTTAGAAGTTCAAAACATGCTTGCATACGTTTGCTTTTCAAGAGATAGTGTGAAGAAGATCGTGGAAGTGAAAGATATTAAAGACTTCCATCCAAAAGATGTCGGTGATTTCAATCCAGGTCGCCCTGTAAGGGTGCTGTGGAGAGGAATACATGATGAAATCGAGACTGAAGAGGCACGGCGTTATGCTGCACAAGTCTTGAGAATGGGACGTAAGTACTTTTGTATTCTGTATTATGTATAGGGCTCACACAAGCTGCCATATTAAAATAAGCTGACAAGGCAAGGTCAGCAACCCCATGGTTCCCGGCCCCCATACATGTGTCCACCTGCCTTTGTCTGTTTTGAGTTCACTCAAACATCACTGAAAAATAATATATAGCATCATGCAGTTATTTAGCCTGTTGTGTTGTCTGTCTAAGTTAGATCTGCTTCTCTATACAATTCCATGAGTTACAAGTATTGAGATTTGAGGGTCCTGTGGGATTTCTAAACCTTGCCTTGTCAGTCAACTTATTGTAACACGGAAGCTTGTGTGCTGACTGCCTAATACTGACAAGTGATGCATGTGCCACAGCTATTGAGGAATTTGCTTGCAGCATTTTATGAATGTGACTCAGGATCTGTCAATCTCAATTTACATACCAAATGAAATATTTTGGTCCCTGCCAAATACATATCTGGCATATGAGCATGACAAGCTTGTTTCACTTAAAAAATTTACTGCATAGCAAAGTTTGGCAGCCAATCAACACTTAATCTATCCATATGGTGGCATTTTGGCAGTCAAAAACCTGCACCTTGCAAAACATTTCAATAATAGATTGTATGCATATTGTATTCAACCTAACAACTTGAAACATTGAGGCTGCTCATGCTCCAGGCAAAATGTGTAATAAGTGAATGCTTTTATTTGAATGTCACAACCCCCCTTCCCAGGCACGAAGCAAGAACTGGAGGCAGCGATCAATGCCAAGAGGATCACTGTTCCCAAACTGCGTGATGTGATTGATGTGACATCAAGTGATGATGATGAAACCCAGTTTGAGGTAAATTTTTCCATTTGATGAACTGTCATAAGTAAACAAAGTGATAAAACATAAGTGCTCAATTTAAATCTAAAGAGCCCAGATCCACTTGATTGCCTTGAAACATGCTTAAATTTTGTGTCAGAATATTCAGGATAGTTAAATGCCAGTCACAAGTGTATTGAGGGCAGAAAATGTGCTCTCGCCAAGCATGTATGACATTCTGTGCTGTAGGTGGGAAGACACTTTCTTACCCTCATTGTACCTACCTAAGAAGTGGGGATTATTTTTCTGCAAAAAGTGCATATAGTTCATGATAGGAGTCCCAGTCATCTAGGCTAGTTGCCATTGGTCATGAAACCTTTTTCTATTTTAGTATATTCATGTCTCTTAATTTTACTGTTATCCAGGTTTCTCGGACTGTCTGCTCCGATCCGGCCCGGGGCCAAACTCGGAAGGAGCAGCCTGGTCAGGCTGAGCATGCCCGGTTAGAAAAAATCGTGGAGAACTACAGGAGGACTGCTTGTGGTGGCTCCTGGTCTGATGACGATGTTGAAACATCTGGAGGAGAGTGCACTGTGCCTGACAAGTACCACAGAGAAGTGGTCCAGCAGAGAGACAGGCAAGTCAGATGCTTTTGCATGCAAAAGCCTCATTTTCATTTACTTATTTCCTATAGGAAATAATCGTAGCAATCAACTGAACAGCTCTATAGAGCTGTTCAGTTGATTTGTTAATTGTTTCACACATTAAATCATCATTTATTGTGAATTTCATCTATGGATGGTCCATGTGTGAGATGAGGAAATTGTTCTCATGAATATAATGAGGCATACAGCCAGAAACCAGTGACCCTGACCCATGTTCGCCCAATCAGAAACCAGTCACCAGTGACCAGTTTTATAAGATCGCCACTTTGCACCGCCAAAGAAAAAGCTGTTAGGGACACCCTAATCACTGTTCACTGTTTGTTGTGGATGTTGACTCATGTTTTCAACTCTTTGCTTGTTTTTAGAACAAAATTGTGACTGACCACTAACTCAAAACCAACTCTTAACGCTGTTTGCGACACCACAACTTTCGTGCCTGCTCATACATGAATTACCCATTCACTAATTATTTCATTTTTAAGGTACAAAGCTAGGTGCCATCAGCAGGAAGAGGAACTCAAGGACCTGCGGGCAAAGGAAGATGAGAGGAAAGAAGAGCTGAGGAAGGCAAAGATTGAAATCAAGGCACTGCAGATACTCAACTATAGACTGCAAACCAAGGTCATCAAATGCATTGAAGGTAAATCGATAAGGCCAATACATATTGTTTGATTGTATTCAGACAAGTGCTACTGTCCCAAAACCAAAAATACCATATTGTTGTACTGCCACTAATAGGATTTTTGTGTAATGATAACCAGCAACTGACATAGCCAAAGAAGATTTTATTGTGAGCCTTTCAGATTGAGCACAATTGATATACATATCAGATTTCTTAATTCACCTCAATTAATTAGGGTAATTTACTCATAACTTACATTTACTCTGCATTAACAACTGGTGTTATTTATCACACAGAAAGGGTGAAGTGGGATGAGTCGATGGAGTCACCAAGGCACGCCATCTCAGCTCCCAATCTGGAGCACTCATCCCAGGAGCGACGTGGCAGCTCAGACACAAGGCTTCCCGCAGCTGGTGGCTCAAACCAGCAGAGTGTCAGTCTGTCTGCAGTCACTCCTAATCCAGATAGACGAGGGGATCAGCAGAGCCCTGAGCTGTTCAACTCGGAGCCTACGGAAGAGGTAGGCCACCAACACAAGTGAATGTAAACTCTCGCACTTGTGGAGAGGGGTCGAACAGACCCCCCCATGGTTTTTCGTGATTAACTTGCGTAAAACGCGTCGGATCACCACGAAACTTGCAGTACCCTCTCGTTGATCAATTTGAAACGTCCTAAAAAAATTGACCCTCTGAGGTGACAGGTCAGGGAGTTAAAACGTCATAATATGTCAGGGCATATTCGGAAGAAAGCGGCGGGTTTGCTACTATCGATCGTATCTGGACGAGTTTCGTTGCTTTCTGGAGTGTTCTTTTGCATTCCAGGCAGCATCATTGATGTTTATGGATATCTAGAAACTATATACAGTTGCCCTAGGGTCAGGGTCACGCAAGGTCATCAGGGCCATGGGCCGTTTCCGTAGCTCATTTCAGCCGTGATAATTCTAACTTTACAGCAGCTGTCCTGAGCCCCGCGTCATTGTTTAGAGCAAAACGAATGTCAGGTTTGAATTCGGCACGTACGAATTGATTATAAATGACCCGCCATGTGCCAAGGTCATGAAAGGTCATCCGAGGTCTTATGTGTGAACTTAGGTCACTACTTTGACCTGTTTGACCTTGGCGTTGATTTCCACAGTACAGCCCAAACCTGAGGCAGGATGTAATGGGACACATCAGGGAGCAGCCCAACGAGTCACGCTTCGTCAAGTCCCTGGCTGTGGCCATGTGGGGCACGGAGTTGCTGGCCTCCCGCTCTGTCACGGGGGGCAAGTCGAACCGCTTCCAGTCTGCTGCGAAGCCACCACTGACGCCCAAGAAGCTGAAGTACATAAAAGGTATGCAAAGCCAACAATAAATCGGACCATCTAATCACATTCATTTAATCCAGGGGGCAGGGTTGCAACTGTACCTCTTTGGAGTGCCTGATCACCTCCAACCCCAATGTTGTGTTGAACACCGACAATATCACGATAGAGGTGTGCCATATCTCTTAATTAATCATCATATCATGTCAGTATTCTATCTTATCTTATATTTATATTGTATATATTATATATACATCATATATCTTATATCTTAATAAGAAATTCATTCTTAGGATGTAAATAATATTCCAATATTTTTATCTGATAAGGCAAAAGGTTACACAATTAAGCCAACAGACATTTAAAAATTAAATAACATTTGCTAATAAGGCGGCCTTTATTGATCACACCATAGTATTTTCATGCTGTAGTAGCATTTACACCTACAATGAGAATGCCAACAAACTCTTGTCCAACACTGATCAGTTGATCAGAGTTGAATTTATTGTTTTCAGATGAGCTCACCAGCTTCATTGTAAGAAAGGGGGGTGACGAGGAGGCCGCGGCACAGGCAGTGAAGAAGGTGCCGAAATATATAAACGAGAAGATACAAGATATCTCGAGAAAGCAGCGGAGGGGCCGAGAAAAGTGAGCTGAGCTTAGTCAGCTTACTGTGCGAAGGAGATATGTGTTTCATCTGTCGCCCAATACAGCATGTCCGTTCACCTGAAACATAACTTTTTCTGGACAGTCGAAATTGCCAGGGCCTTGCAACCAATATGATGATAAGCATGGGTATAGCTGAAATGAGTCATGGTGCCTTTACTCGCTATTATGCATGCAGCACAACATATAAGTATGATCAAACATGAATTGCAGTGATGGATGGATAACAATCAATGTGGCAGAATCACATCAATCCATTTTGATATCCCTGTATTTCAGCAGTTGCACATTTAACCACGCATACATTGCAGCAAGAAGCGAAGTAGGCCTCGAACCACCAGCAAGGAAGAGCCCCTGGCCACCCACAGCGACCATCAGAGGCCAGCAAAAAACATCAGATAGCATCGTGGACCATTAGAGACCATCAGATACCATTAGAGACCATCAGATACCATTAGAGACCATCAGAAACCATTAGAGACCATCAGAAACCATTAGAGACCATCAGATACCATTAGAGGCCATCACATACCACTAGAAACCATTAGAGACCATTAGAGACCATTAGACCATCAGAAACCATCAGAAACCATTAGACCATCAGAAACCATTAGATACCATCAGAAGTGTTCCAATTCCCATCGACCATCAGACCATTAGAAATTCCTAATGGTTTTTTCTCTAGGGCGTTGAGCGGGCTCTCGACCGAGGCTTTATGTCCGGTGGTGGTTGGTGGCGCTGTAGTCTGCCGAACAGTGGCAGGGGGCAGCACATGTGTCGTCGACGCGGCCGGCAGCGACGGCGGCGGCGGCGGCGTCGGCGGTGACGTCGGCGCCAGCTGGCCGCGGCCAGGCTCGGCGGCGGCGGCGGCGGCGGCGGCGGTTATCGCCCGTGGCGGGGCGGCGCGATGATCGAGTGTCGGCTGACATCGGAGACCGCGCGGGGGAGACTCGGGCGCGCGGCGGCGGCGCCGTGCGGGCGGCGGCGTGGCTGGGAGAACCACGGTGGCGATCTGCTGTGGATAGTCGGGCGGTACCAGACGGAGGGCCCGAGCGGTTTTCCATGAGAGCAGGAGGCAGGGCACCCCTGGAATGATGTGCACCGTGTCGGAGACTGTGACGTCACCCAGGCAGAGATGAATTGGCAGACTGCCACGAGAACGGACCGTGTGTCCGTCAACGGCGCGAGGGTGGGTCGTCGGTGGCTGGAGATTGTCGTTCATCTCTCCAATGCGATGGGCGAAGTCCAGACCAGCGACGGACACGTCGGCTCCAGTGTCCGGCAGCGCTTCCATCACCGCTGTCCGCAGCCCAGTCACGGACACTCGAACTGTCGGTGCCGATCCACGGGAGGTCGTTGCCAGGGTAACGGCGGAGGCCGACGACTCGGGGGGTGGGCGAGGGCTGCGACACAATCTGGAGATGTGGCCGTGCCGACCGCAGTTGTAGCATGAACGGTCGGCTGCCGGGCAGCGGGCCGAGCGGCTGTGGCGGTTGCCGCAGTTACGGCAGGCGGCGGGCAGCGCTGAGGCGACGCCCGTCTGCGGTGCACCGGCCCCCGACAGGCGTCGGGGAGGGGTGGGGCTGCGCGACTGAAATCTGACGCCGCGGCTGCTCTGGGCCCGGCGGTGGGCGCCGCCGCGGTTGGGCTGCGTGATACAGGCGGAGATGGCGTCCGCGTTGCCGCCGGTGATGGTTGTGACGTCACGGGCGGCAGCCTCTTCTGAGCGGCAAATCTGGGTGGCCTGTTGCAGCGACAGGAGTTGTACCGCGCACAGACGCTTAATCGTTGCGGGGTCACGCAGACCAACCACAATCCGGTCACGGATGAGAGAGTCTCTGCAGGTATCGCAGAATCCGCAGTCCCTGCTCAAGTCGCGCAAGCGCGTGGCGAAGTCGTCAAATGATTCGCCGTCGAGTTGTTCACACATGTTGAACGTCCGACGCTGGATGACTTCGTTTACCTGGCCGCGGGCGTAGCATTCCAGGTGCATAAGGACAGCGGACAGGTCATTCCGCTGCACCTCTGGCGTATCAAAGTTCGCCACGATCGTCATTGCCTCATCCGAAAGGCAAGTTCGGAGGATCGCCATCTGTAGGGCTGGTGGCTTGCTAGCCAGTCCAGCCAACATGGCGTAATCGTCCCACCGCTGACGCCACAGCCGGTACGAAGCACCGCGGTCACTAGTCACTTCCAGTCGGTGGGGTTTAGCGTCTCTCGCCATCGCAGCGGACGCAACACTCGGCGCCGGTATCGCTACCGGCTGCACGAGTTCGTCGTCATCACTGGGTAGTTGCACTGAGGCGGGGTCGATCCCCTCGGACCCTGTCGGCTGCGCCATGTTCGAGTCCGTAGTAGCCGCCAGCTCCACACGCGTCGGCGACTCAGAGAAGACTGTATTTCTCCCGCAGGCGCACTGCCACCTAGCGGAGGACTCGGCTAACCGATCAGACTCACACAGGGCCCTCTCAGGCTACGGAGGATCTTCTCAGGCCGACGGAGGGTGCTTTCAGGCCGATGGAGGGCCGGTACTCTCAGCCTGTCGGAGGACCCTCTCATGTCGACGGAGGGCCCTTTCAGGCCGATGGAGGATCCTATCAGGTCAACTGAAGACCCTCTCAGGCCGACTGATGGCCCCTTCAGGCCGACGGAGGGCCTTCTCAGGCCGACGGAGGATCCTGTCAGCCCGACGGAGGATCCTGTCAGCCCGACGGAGGATCCTCTCAGGCCTACGGAGGGTCCTTTCAGGCCAGAGGATAGGGCACAGGGAGACGTTCTGAGGTTCTGAAAAATATAAGATGGCAAATGAAGCACCATGGCAAGAGCCGAAACCTGAAACAAATTGATCACAGAGGGGTGAGGTTTCAAAATTGCACTGGCAGTTCATTTATCGTGACATTCCTACGTCAATGACCTTATTGTAATATATATTGTAACCTATATACAACCTGGATTGCAATGAGTATTGACAAAAACCATGATTTATATCAGATAGACCAAAACAACAACCACTCGTTTCCAGAATCCCAGATACCACCCGACCGCGCACGTTCGAAATCGCAACTACTGCGACAACGGGGCCGAGCGTCGAACCGCCGCCGGCCAGGTATCCAGTGACGTCACATAAAGCAACGGATGATCCGCATATAGGAAAGCCCGGAACGATAGCCCCGCCCCCTGATTTGAGCCTACGTACCGTTTTTACACGATTGAACACGATTGAACTTGGGAAATGGGCCCCCAAATTGCGAATTTTTACCTGAATCTTGGGAAATGGGGTTGGACCACTGCGGTAACACTGGTTCGATTTGATGGATTTGGCGCGAAGCGCGAAGTCTGTCGCCGGTTGTGGACTGTGGTAGGTAGGTATTCTCAAGAGTGCTGTTCACAACTATATAGGCCCTATAACAACTATATATTTCTGGACCGTGTGGTAAGTGTTCCCCGGTAGTCTTCCTCATTCCTCGTCCTCACTTTCACATATCTGTCCCAGCGCTGTCTCAGGTGGTGGCTGGTGACACTTGTGTGTCGGTGTTTTGTAAAGGTATTATTCTACCTTGATTGTATTATTGTGGTTTTTGAGGTGAGTCAAAATTAGTGTGCTGTGAACCAACTTAACAAGGTCCTAAGCTGAAGCTGATGTCAGGCGGGTGAACTATTTACTATGGTAATTTGAACCCATTTTTGGAACTTTCAAAATGGAAGGCTGAATTTTCCAAAAATGGGTACTCATGTTCCAAAAATGGATACCCATTTGAGTAGACCATGATAATATAGGAGAATGTGCATTAGAAGCATGATTGAATAGGCTGCTTGATGACAATGGGACATATACTATGACCCAGGGGGTGACCGCTTGAGCGCCATCCGCCATATAGGCTGCCTTGTCGGTGCTGACAAAACATGATTTGATGTCGCTGGCGGCTGAGCGCTGCACCAATCAAATTGCAAGATTTCAGCTAGCAATAATGCAATAGTTGAAATTGAACAGTGTTGGTGACAATTGTTGCACAGTAGCACTAATAGTGCTAAGGCCGTTCATGCAGGTTTCAATGCTGGCGTTGGTCAAGTTAGCAGCATCAGATATCACACTGGCAGTGTGATATTCCGGGTTTCTCGATTTGCCCCCAATTTAGCATACAGGGCCTCCTCGATGTGCTGATTCTAAAAATATGCTTATAGGGTGGTATTTTTTGTAGTCTACAAGTTGCAGCTATTGTAAGATTTTGGCTGGAATCAACAATGTGCCCAAAATGTTGTAAATGTTGTACATGGCCCACCGCCTTTATTTATGGGTTTTATCAGGAAAACCCGTAAACAAATTCGCGTCGCTTGGCGTCGCTAAATAACAAATACCTACTTATAACATGAAAATCGGCATACAAAAATGCTGCAAAGACTTAAATACACTCCAAAAATGGGGGACATTTTATTCGTCATTTCAGCCGACACCCCCTCCCCCACTCAAAAATTATCGGCGACGCCCCTGGTAACCAGCGAAATTTGTGAAGCTGTCATTGACCATGTAGTAGTTAGTACCCATCTTGGCTATTTTGTTTGAGATATTTGGCTTCTTTGAACCTTCCTTTGGCTTCTTTGTGCTTGTCACATCCCATGCATACCTCATTACCATATATAAATTTGGTATTATTTCATGCCAGTTACTATTTATTGTGATTTTCTTTTACTTATACAATAAAGCTTTCCATTAAATACCATCTACTGCAACAATACAATATAACAATACCTTGGCACTTGGTGAATAGTAATGCCAAGGGGTTGGTCTAAATTGTTCCAAAAAATGGAACAAGTTGGTTCAAAAAAGTATGCCTGTCCTAAAACCTATTTTGCTGCATCATAATGGTCAAATAAATATGCAAGGTCAAAGCAAGGCCCTATAATCATTAACCAGGTAAAGACACAATCCATTTGACCTTGAACTTGGCGGACAGCCGGATGACATCACTGGTGCAGCCTGGCTCCTTTGTTGGTGCTGCGCTCAAGCGGAAAACATTAGTCAGCCGCCAGCCAGGGGGCTGCAGAGGTGGGGGTGGGGTAAATGCCAAAAAAAAACTATAGAGGCATATTTTAGGTTTCAGCGCATCAAGGAGGCAGGATAAGAAGTTATAAATGCTATAAATTAAATGCAGCGTTACGATAAACCGAATACGATTACGATGGCCTCGTTATGATGATGGCCACCGATGTGACGTTCGCGAAGCGGCGTGGAAATTCTAATTTTAGGTCGTGGAAAACGAAATTTTAATATTGGAACTAGACCGTGAGTGGAGCCAAGCCTCAGGTAACCCCTTTTCCTGGTTACACATCCTGGTATGATATAAAATATTGAAATGAAGGTAGTTTTTCATATACATTAGCCTCGGATAGTAAATCACGATGACCGGTGGCAGTCAGCGCTCAATAGTACACATGATAATAATAACTATACATATGTACCGAACTGTAACACAACTGGCAACGGTGCAAATGGTTTGAAAGCAGCAAGGGGCAGAACGACTTAATAAATGGTCCCTGTGTATCTGGAGGAGCCTGGGTGGAGATGGCTTGGGGAGATGGTCCTGGCCTGGTCCCCACTATTAGCTCTTCGGTCCAGCAAGTTGGGCACCGCTGGAGAAGCTTCCGCGGGTGCCCATGTCTTTGCGTTCGCGTCGCCTTTTCGGAACTCGGCAGACTAGCTAAACATGTAGCCCGTTTGACAGTTAATTATTTTATGAAGGGAGTGGGCCCTGGTGGAATTAATTTTCCCATTTTTCAAATTTGTATAAGCAATTGCGAAACTTGTGTCCTGCCGCGAATCGGCGCGAAATTTCCACTTTTTGACTGGATAGCTGGATTTTGACTGCTGCAAAAACAATTTTTACAATAAATCGTTAACTTCCCCCGCAAAAATGTGTGTGTGGGGGCAGCCTTGGAATTTGGGTCATTTTCTGGACTTTTTGGGTCCAAAGAATTTTGCTCTCTTCATATTTGTTCAAGAAATTTACTCTCTTTTCGCCTGATCGTACCAGCATTGTAGTTAAAATATAATTCAATTTTCCTCACAAGGATTGAATATCTATTACAAATCAGGATTTTTTACTTTCCAAGTAAAATAATTAAAACAAAAATGAAAATTTTAACTTGCCTGACAATACAATTTTACTCTCCACCTATGGATTTTACTCTCCGGGACCAGGTCATGTAATGAAAAATCCAACACTGTGTGGGGGTCAACCACCCCACCTTTTCTGAGACTGGGGGTCGGGAGACCTTCCCCCCGACCCCCGCCCCCGTCAGCGACGCCCCTACATGTTACGGATGAAATTTCCTTCGTTTTCCTTTCGGAGCAGCGGTGTGTCGAAGGGAAAACGAAGGAAATTCCATCAGTAACTGACTGAGCCCATTTCCACGTCGCAGGGGTGTATGATCCTATTCAGTTGATGGGGCTTCAGCCCCCCCACACACACACACACACACACACACACACTTGGCTTCAGCCACCCCAACTTGGACGAGGAAGTGTGTCAAATCTGGGTACAAATCTTTATTTTGGTGGATTTTGATGGTACTTTAAGCGATTTTTCCCAGCTCAGGCCCCCAACTTTTCTGGAGAAGCTACATGAGTGAGCGATATGCTGAAAATTTCCCTCAAATTAACCTAGCTAGATGATGGCAGGGTCCGCTAGTGTGGGAAAACTTCGAAGCGCGTGCGGCAGGCACGTGCCATTTCCCATAGACTTATAATGGGGCCAAACTAAGATGGCCCCTAGCGCAAAAATGAATCGATAAATTTTCTCTAAATTTTCTGAATGACAGACAGATATTGGTGGATACCCACATGCCGGTGGTGGTGCCTACCCTGGGCAAACTCGAATTCACGTGCCACGTGACCTTGAATATGTCCCTGAACCCCGATTTTTCGGCATTGGGCCACTTGGTCAGTGGCCCTGGTGCATTGCAGTGCTCCGAAACGGGTAGCGGTAGCTCCAGGAGGTAAGTGGGAGGGGATCAGCCGCGCAAGTGCTGGTTTCGTATCACCAGGGCTCCTCCATTTGGGATGTTTCCAAGGATGATGTATTTTGCCCATACCAGCACTTGCCCATAGGTGCAGCCCCCACAGCGACCTTTTGTTACAATGTGAGGCCATTGCCGTTGTGCAACATGAGTAAGTGGCCGACGGGCAATCTGCACGTGACAGTTGTTTTGCCCGGGTCCTCCTTTATGGATTTTTTTGTGGGTTTCTTTAAAATTTCAGAACATTTCGAAAAATCCAACTTCTCGAGCTCCTGACTGCCATATCCCACCGGATATCTTAGTGCCAAGTGTGGTTGAGGTAACATACGAGTCCTTTGAGAAAGAGACTCACTAATGAAAGGGTCGTGGGTTCGAATCCCAGTCGGATCACACAATGTTTCACGGGTGGTTGCTAAGCTTACTCTGCGACAGTATGACCACATGATACGATGTGTGGGTCACAAAGACGCACGTGCTGTTGTTTTGAAATGGTCCTCCACTTTCAAGTTCTCGAGAACACATTTTAAAAACAACCTTCGGTCCGCGACACCCCCAAAGGCGTCGCCCTCAGGTAAACTACTGGCCCACTTGAATGTTCACTGTTTACAAAGAAACCCGTTTCCAAACATATCTTGCAGCCTTTTCACCTTACCTTTATTGTTCACATGTTTTCCCGCCAAAGTTCACTGTGACAAATTACTCAGAATAAAGAGTCAAGTGGCGATGTTTAGATCGCAATATGTTTTTAATGTGATAAATGAAACCTAAGGATTCCATTTGTACTCGGATGAGAAGGAAATAAAATAAAAAGGCTTCAAAAATGGTTTTTAAAAGCTTTCAATGGTTCAGTTCAAAACGCACGATTTTGCCGCCCCGAGATCGTGTAACTTCAATCAAATTCGAAAGAAACTTTGGATTTATGTAATGCCCAAGCTATCAATAGAGTCAGGGATGCTAAATTTGATGACGTCATCGGCACAATGCGTCGACGCACCTATCAATGTATGGATCACGTTTAGTCGTGAAGGTTGCTTTCCGTACCCATTTTTGGAACGAGCGTATCCATTTTTGGAAGTAGCGTACCCATTTTTGGGTACAGTGTTCCAAAAATGGGTCCAAGTTACCATAGTTCACCAGACCGATGTCCCCTTTCATATCTGCCTGGTACTGGCTTGGTACCTACCTATCCTAAGACAGATAACCAGGGAGGGGCTTTACATCCAGTAATTTTGGCTGGGAACTCAACATTTGTGTTTGTCTGGTTTCAGTTTGTTCAAATCTGGGCAAGGCAAATAAGTGTAAATACCTAATAATATACAAATACCTAATTGGTATTCATGTTAAAGGGACTATCCCACCCTAACATTATATTTGAGTTGAGATAGCCATTTTGATGGCTTGGCATTGAAATTAAGTATGGTAGCAGTTAAAACAACCACAATGATCTAATCAAAAAGATAATCGAGTATGATTTTGACATCTGTAAAAAATAAGCCCCATGTGTATTTAAATAGGGCCTCTAAACCGACAGCGTCGTCTCTACCCAACTAGTAATGATAGTCAACTTGTCTTAAGGTCAGCCTTGGAATATTTTCGTCTTTTCATTTCTCGATCCCCGGGTGGTTCGCAATCCAGAGGCTAGCACTATCAGTTAGAGTTGATGAAGCAGTTGGCCGCCAGGGACCGCTAGTGAGCCAGGGTGTTATGACGTCGCAAGCAAATGGTACCAGTTAAATATTGAACGCTAAATATTTATTTATTTATAAATCAATCAATATTTAGTGGTACCATTTGCTTGCGACATCATAACACCCTGGCATGTTATAAAATTGTTTGTTTTTCTGCGCAATAGATGTCAAAACAAAATTGTGCCATACATTTGGCAGCACAAAGGATTTCCCTGTTATTAAAAAAAAATGACGTCACCAACCCAACTTTCCGCTTAAAACTAGAAGTTGAATATCTTCCAAGATAAGCATTTTGTTCAGAAAAAAGTTCACGAACATGTTCAGCTGACCTCGCCTGACATGTAGACATACAATTAAGTGTGATTCGACAACTTTCAAAAAGGTGGGACAGTCCCTTTAAAGGGATATTGCCACCTCGCAGGTCAATATGGAGTTTTTGGTGTGTATCGGTCGATTAAACGTGTCCGATTTCATCTGCAAAATTTGGCTCCCGAAACTCTCCCCATTAGATAACAAAATACATTTGCACCACTCATGATTGGCACACATTCGTAAAATTGGAGTCGCCTGATCACTATTTATAATCACTTCTTTGCGGATTATGATTTGATTTTTAATCCGCCATTGACTAGGGGGGCGTTTAACGCCCCCCCCCCCCCCCCCCCCCCCCCTCCCCTGATTAATTTGTGCAATAACTGAACAACTAATAGCACTATCAATGTGAAACTTCGGGTACCTTCTTATGAAGCATTTTTACGTCTTGTGTGCAAAAATGAAGAAATTTCTTCGATTTTGTTTCGAGTTATAGCTAATTTAGTGACGTCACTACACACTAGTTTTACACCAATATCAGCTAAACTTTGCCAGGCCGTACAAATGCCACATTTGAAGCAAAATGCAATCGAAAAACTCCAAAAGATAGGAAATTGCAACGGCTACAAACTAGCTATCTCGGATTTGTGAAAATTTTAGTTTTTTACCCCCCAAAAACTCAAAACAACTTTTTTTTTAAAAAAAATATCACAAAATCAAAATTTTCTAAAATATAAAAAACGGAAGATATGTCAGAGAACCATACCTAGGCAACTACCATAGCAAATTTAAAACTGATATCTCCATTTTTGACTGACTTATGACATCTAAAGTATGGATAACTCGACGTCAAAATGTCAAATTTCACGTTTTTTTTTCATTTCACGCAATTTCACGTTTTGAAATTGCGTTTTTTGGCTTTTATTGACTAGATACAGACAAATAAATGCCACCACTGTATTTCTGAGACAAAACTGGTCTAGCAACATGCCCTTTTTCCTGATTAGATTTATATTTAAGATATTTTTTTTTGATTTAACAATTTAACATTTGGACTTCGGTGACCTGAACTTGACCTGAAATTGACATTTACTTCACGTAAAGGAAGTCAGGTGGTAAAATGACTATCACTATCGAATTATACGTGGAAAATAACTCATAAAACATGTGTTGCATGACTTTCGTAGATATGTTGAGCATAGCGTCCTTTTGCGACCTGACCTGACCTTGACCTTGGCCAATTATATCACTTTAGCTCATGCGGGATATGTAGCATACCTTTGGCAGCACTTTGGGCGAAACTGGTCGCAATCGAAGGCTTTGAATGGAAAGTATGGCCCATAAACTCAAATACGCCGATTTTTACCTTTGACCTGATCGTAACCCGACATTTGACCTCACTTTGACATTTTTGAGCATTTTTGAGATTCGTCTCAATTAGAGCTTTCGATTGCCGCCTTGCGCGTCTCGCTGCGATCATTGGTTCGGAAGATGACCAGGGGCGCGTTTAACGCCCCCCCCCCTCCCCTCAGTCAATGACGTTCTGCTGAGACCCCAGTCAATGCCGGGTTAATATTGGAAACTCAACATCACCATTCCTGCACTTTAAAATTAAAATGCGTATACAGTGAATTATATTTTCAACAACCATAGCCTCTTTCATAATATAACATGAATAAAACAGCAAGAATGGCTATGGCTCGACTTTGGGTCCGTAGGAGATTTGTGACCAATACCTTATAACACAGATATACTTTTCAAGGTCAAGTCTCGGCGAATTCGGACGCTTCGGCTTTGGGCGGGCGCCAATTTCACAGCCAAACTGGATGAGAGCGGCCATCATGAATATAGTACGGAGCACAGGTGGGACCAACGTTTTGGAGTCAGAAATAAATACAACATAAATTGCTGATACCATGCTTTAGGTGCTGCAGGAGCAAGTTTGAGCTTGAGCATACACGATTGTTGATCCTCGCAATTCATTTAAGTTGCTTTTTAGAAATCCTCTGGAGGTGGCAATAAGGCTGTTCTTTGGCATGTGTATAGTGTAAACAGAGCTCAGAATACAGAGCTCAGTGCATTTTATTGCTATTGTGTATCATGTGACTGACGACATATAGTCTGTATTTGTGAAGTTATTTTGTGAACTTGTCTCAAATTCAGTGTACATAAGTATATTTGTTTATTAATTTTAATAAATAATGGAGCAAGTTTGAAAGCTATTATATGGTATTATTTTACCTGGAGTCTGAATGCAATTTCATGCATACATTTTGTACCAAGGTTTTTTAGTGTGCTCATTCCAAATATGTTGCTTATGTGTAGGGCAAAACAACTAATACCAGTATAATTATTTACATATGTTGGTTAGGTTAGTTAGGTTAGTTTACATTTTTTCTGCTCTCCCTACCCAAAAACCCCAGTAGCCAACCTTCTCCCCTAGTGTGAGGGGTAGGCAATGTTAGCAGGTCTATTATATTACCCCAATGGCTCATTTACCCCATAAAGGGGTATCAGATTTGGAATCAGCACACTCAAAAACTGTGGAGAGTGAGTGCAAAAATTATGCATGAAATTTTAGCTGGACTCCAGGACCAAATTGTACCACTATATCTTGTATATAAAGCAGCCACCACATACCTATAGAACTACCTGCATTTTATCAAGATCCTTTCACTTGTGCATAATTTTAAAAGCTTTACTTGCATTTTTCACAGTTCTATGAGAGTATACTTAATATACTTAAGTAACACTGTTTGCCATTTTCCATGTATGTACCTACCATTGACATATATAGGTATAGACCAGTGGTTCCCAGCCCTCCCGACACAATTACCCCTTTTCAGCAGTCTGAGGAGGCCATTACCTCACCTTTCAAAATTTATACCGATTTATAAAAAACAGTGTTAATTGTTTCCCAATGTTTTGTTTGCACCTATTTACACACTTCCATCGGAGCGTCGCAACTCGCAATAAAAACAAAGACTGAGAGCGCATATGTATTTATTCCCCTTTCTTTACCAATTTCTCAATTCTGGGCTTCGTTGCCGACAAGGCGCACCGCAAATCGTTTTCTAGGTTCAGACGGTTCCTCGACCTTGTTTTGATGGCCACCATGGTCGAAAAACCGGCTTCACACAGATACGTCGTCGGGAATGGCAGCAGCTCTTTTAGGGCACAGCTCGAAAGGATTGGAAAATCACTCGAAATTTTGCTCCAAAATGTTGGCAGGTCATTTTCCGGAAAATCTGTTCTGAGCGTTACGTCCTCACGCAAGCTAATGAATTCTGCCTTCGCGGCGACGTCTTCATCATTCAAAATGTCCTCACTCACAGTGCATGGTCTCGAAATCCACACGTCATTAGCACGGGTGTCCATGTCTGGAAAGTAGTGGCCCACAATTTTTCGAACACGGGCGGTGTGACCATTGGCGGTGGTCGTTTTTCGCCCCCCCCCCCCCCTGACGAACTTTCGCAATAGCTCAAAAACTAATAGCGCTATCCATGTGAAACTTCAGGTACCTTCTCCTACATCAATTATACATCTTCTGTGCAAAATGAAGAAATTTCTTCTATTTTTTTCTCTCGAAATATAGCGAATGTAGTGACGTCACTACACACGAGTTTGACACAGAACTCAGCTGAACTTTAGCAGGCCGTACAAATGCCATATTTGAAGCAAAATGCAATCGAAAACGCCAGAAGATAGCAAATGGCATGGGCTACAAAACGGCTATCTCGGATTTGAATATTGGTTTTTGATCCCCAAAAAAAAATATTACAAAAAGACACACTTTTTAACCCGCGCACTGCAGGGGGGGTGGTTTCCGCTCCCCGACGGATTTTGCACACCTGTTAGCACATCAATTGCGCACACTTTGAAGAAAAAAAATAACCTCGGGTCATCTCAGGTCAGGTCACCAGACCAGGTCAAGTGACCCCACCACCAAAAATGTTTGCAGTTGTGCCAAAGCCAGAGTTTTTCACCGATCAGTTTTAAACTTACAGGATGTGATGAGGGGATAAGTACTTACAATTCGTGTATCTCGGAATTTTGATATCTGTGACCTAAGGTCAGGTCAATTTCGTAACCTCCCCATAAGTCAATGGGGAAATATTCAAATGCTTCCTATTTCAAGGATATGCATGAAATTAGTCCAATTACTTCTGGATCATGTTAAAGGATATTCTTGATGATCCAAGTGTAAGTTTTGTTCAGTGACCCCTATTGGGTCATTTGAGGTCATGCGAGGTCACCATCACTTTGTGTGTGAATAACTCCTGACATAATAAAGATAGAGAAGTAAAACATACATCGATGTGTTTGTCTCGTCGAGACACGTCTTCCCATAGGCAACATGCCCTACTTGGGTCACCACTTGACCTTGACCTGAGGTCAAATTTTTAAGCTAACTTAACGAAGTCACCATGTATATCATTCGAAGCGCCTTGACAATATACACACAATGGCGTAAACAGTTTTCCGTTATCTTAATTAAGTAAAAAGTTAATAGTGAAAACGATTTAGCAAAAAAAAAACGGATTTTTTTCCCTTTTTTACCTCTGGAGCCTCAAATATTGGCCTAATATCAAATTTGAGGACACCTAAGCGATTGGAAATTTCACTGTCTGGCGCTTGCTTTTTTCCGTTTGTTTCTAGCCATCATAGTTTCTGAGATACATGGGAATTTCTGGAGCGATGTCCTAAAACAGGAAAAAAAATGGAAAATTTGACCTTTGATGACCTCTGGTGACCTCAATTTTGACCTGACCTAAAACAATACTGAAATACTTTCGATAGAACATGTTGAACAGCTATCAAATGCCGTTTTTTTCTTCTCGCTACGTAACATAGTTTTTGAGATCTCAGGGGGGGGGGGGGCGGAAATCACCCCCCCCCCCCCCCCCACTCTGCAGTTTGTGTTCGGCGCAAAGCCCCTGCAGTGCGCGGGTTAATGCCTTCAAAATCAACATTTTCAAATATTTATTTATACAAAAAAAAACTGAAGAGATGTTGAAGAACCACATGTGGACAATACCCAAACCAAATTTGAAAGCAATATCTTTATTTTTGACTGACTTAATCGCTCTTATATATTTGGCTGACTTATATGTATTATACCTATGAGTGACATGACGTCATATTTTGAATTTGCGTTTTATCTTATTTTAGTGACCAGATACAAACAAATAAATGTCAGCACTGTATTTCTGAGACAAAACTGGTCTAGACACAACACTGGTTTCATATATATTCATATATATATATTTATCAATTTCAAATTGTGACCTGACCTTGACCTTATAATGGAGTCAGGTTGTGAAAATGACTGCTACTATCGAATTATACGTGTACAATAACCCATACAACATGTGTCGCATGGCTTTCGTAGATCTGTGACCTTTTGTGACCTGATGTTGAATTTGCTTGACCTTTGCTTACAATTTCACTTTTGCTTATGCGGGATATGTATTATACCTTTGAGAGCACTTTGTGCGATAATAGTCGCAATCAAAGGCTTTGGATGGAAAGCATGACCCAAAAACTCAAATATCTCATTTTTTAGCTTTGACCTGACCGTGACCTGACATGTGACCCTATTTGGAAAATGTCGTGTATGCTTTGGATGCGTCTCATTGAGAGCTTGCGATTGCCGCCTTGTGCGTCTCGCTGCGGTTATTAGTTCGGAAGATCCCCGGGGGGGAGCGAAAAACGCCCCCCCCCCGCCAATAGCGTTCGGCTGAGAGCCCAGCCAATGCCGGGTTAAGACACGACGTTTAATGACAACCGTGCAGCACAACCGCAGCTTATACGGACTCTAAGCTGTTCAACGTGTCCCATTTAACTCAAAGCAAAGCTTTAAGAACTCTCATTGGGAAAGAATGCTTAAGAACCGCCTGCTTGGTTTCCGACCCATTGCGGGATGTTTTACGGCTGTGTACGGGTGTTGAGAGAGGGTGATGTTTTACGGCTGTGTACGGGTGTTGAGAGAGGGTGATGTTTTACGGCTGTGTACGGGTGTTGAGAGAGGGTGATGTTTTACGGCTGTGTACGGGTGTTGAGAGAGGGTGATGTTTTACGGCTGTGTACGGGTGTTGAGAGAGGGTGATGTTTTACGGCTGTGTACGGGTGTTGAGAGAGGGTGATGTTTTACGGCTGTGTACGGGTGTTGAGAGAGGGTGATGTTTTACGGGTGTGTACGGGTGTTGAGAGAGGGTGTTGTTTTACGGCTGTGTACGGGTGTTGAGAGAGGGTGATGTTTTACGGGTGTGTACGGGTGTTGAGAGAGGGTGATGTTTTACGGGTGTGTACGGGTGTTGAGAGAGGGTGATGTTTTACGGGTGTGTACGGGTGTTGAGAGAGGGTGATGTTTTACGGCTGTGTACGGGTGTTGAGAGAGGGTGATGTTTTACGGGTGTGTACGGGTGTTGAGAGAGGGTGTTGTTTTACGGCTGTGTACGGGTGTTGAGAGAGGGTGATGTTTTACGGGTGTGTACGGGTGTTGAGAGAGGGTGATGTTTTACGGGTGTGTACCTTTGAGAGGTGATCAGTGTCCTAGCACTGGGAAATTTGGGTGGAAAATGGCACCCTATGGATTTTTCCACTCTTTTTTCCTGAGTTTAACTGTTAATTTTCCACTAATTATTTTAAAATGTATTGGATAATTGGAAACCTGATACTGATTTATGGATGTAATGATAGGGACTTATAGGGATTGTGGATAGAAAGACAGGTAAGAATTGGCATAGGTAATTACTCATTTTGGTGAGCGGGTAATTGGGTGATACAGCCTGGTACATATGCTTTTTGGTTGAATTTTCCACTCTTTATACTTATTTTTAGTCAGAATTTTCCACTCCGCACCCCAGCTCCAAGGCAATTCTAGGAGCCTGGAGGTGATAATTGGTCACATTGCCAGTCTATGGATGGCACATATGACCCATACACTCTTTCTCGATGGTGACCTTTGACCTGGCCGTAACCTGAGGTGTGACCTTAATTGGAAGATTTTGAGTATACCTTAAATGCGTCTCTGAGAGCTTTCGAATGCTGCCTTCCGCGTGTCGATGCGATCGCTGATTCGGAAGACAACTGGCGACAATATTTCCCCCCTCCGCCCCCCAGTCAATGGCGTTCTGCTTAGACCCCAGTCAGTGGTGGACTAATTCACAGAACGTCAATCATGCCAATGTCTTATTCTGACGTGTATACGTTTTCCAGGTCTACGAGATCGGGTGTTTTCCCTTCTGGATGGTGTGAAGATGTCTGTAGGGAAGAAGATAACCTTATTCTGACGTGTATCCGTTTTCCAGGTCTACGAGATCGGGTGTTTTCCCTTCTGGATGGTGTCAAGATGTCTGCAGGGAAGAAGATAACCTTATTCTGACGTGTATCCGTTTTCCAGGTCTACGAGATCGGGTGTTTTCCCTTCTGGATGGTGTGAAGATGTCTGCAGGGAAGAAGATAACCTTATTCTGACGTGTATACGTTTTCCAGGTCTACGAGATCGGGTGTTTTCCCTTCTGGATGGTGTGAAGATGTCTGCGGGGAAGAAGATAACCATATGTGTTGAGGGCAACATTGGCTGTGGTAAAACCACTCTTTTGGAGCATTTTGCCCAGTTCCCGGAAGTCAAGACTCTCTCTGAGCCTGTCAATAAGTGGAGGAATGCAGGTGGCCACAACCTGCTGGTGAGTCTCTGTGGTATTACTGAGATTTTAAGAGAAGGTGCTGAATAAAACCCATTATTTTGTTTCATCCAGCTGTGTATATATTATACGGAATCGCATAGATATAGCATAGCCATACGGTCTCCAAACTATGTCACGCTGTACAGTAGACCATGTCACGCTGTACAGTAGACCATGCCGAAGGACACCGTTTCTCTTGATCACTGTTTACCCAAATTCATCGCGCCCAGACACAATACAAACAAGTGTGCAATGGAGTAATTTTCTGTCTCTTTCGTCTACTCAGTCTACAACATCTAAGATCCATTGCTGATCGATGATCAATGCTTCACACTGGACACTGTGCTGTGGTGGTGCTGTGCTGTGGTGTGCTGTGGTGGTGATACTGTGCTGTGGTGCGCTGTGTTGGTGACACTGTTGTGGTGGTGACACTGTGCTGTGGTGGTGCTGTGCTGTGGTGTGCTGTGGTGTGCTGTGGTGCGCTGTGTTGGTGACACTGTTGTGGTGGTGACACTGTTGTGGTGGTGACACTGTGTTGTGGTGGTGACACTGTGCTGTGGTGGTGACACTGTGCTGTGGTGCGCTGTGGTGACACTGCTGTGGTGGTGACACTGTGCTGTGGTGTGCTGTGGTGATGACACTGATGTGGTGTGCTGTGGTGGTGACACTGTGCTGTGGTGTGCTGTGGTAGTGACACTGGTGTGCTATGGTGGTGACACTGTGCTGTGGTGTGCTGTGGTGGTGACACTGCTGTGGTGTGATGTGGTGGTGACACTGTGCTGTGGTGTGATGTGGTGGTGACACTGATGTGGTGGTGACACTGTGCTGTGGTGTGATGTGGTGGTGACACTGTGCTGTGGTGGTGACCTGCTGTGGTGTGCTGTGGTGGTGATACTGTGCTGTGGTGTGCTGTGGTGGTGATACTGTGCTGTGGTGTGATGTGGTGGTGATACTGTGCTGTGGTGTACTGTGGTGGTGACACTGTGCTGTGGTGTGCTGTGGTGGTGACACTGATGTGGTGGTGACACTGTGCTGTGGTGTGCTGTGGTGGTGACACTGTGTTGTGGTGGTGACCTGCTGTGGTGTGCTGTGGTGGTGATACTGTGCTGTGGTGTGCTGTGGTGTGTGCTGTGGTGGTGACACTGTGCTGTGGTGTGCTGTGGTGGTGACACTACTGTGGTGGTGACACTGTGCTGTGGTGTGGTGGTGACACTACTGTGGTGGTGACACTACTGTGGTGGTGACACTACTGTGGTGGTGACACTGTGCTGTGGTGTGGTGGTGACACTGCTGTGGTGGTGCCACTGCTGTGGTGGTGACTTACTGATTATACTGGTGTTTCTAAGCAACTTGGATACTTTTTATTTTGGCATATTCTTATGACCGACAAGGAACAGTCGTTGCGTGGTCGCTGCATGTTCCGGTTGATTTACTATGCCTTGTGCGTTGCCTCAGGAGCTGATGTACTCGGATCCAGCACGCTATAGCTGCATGTTCCAGAGCTATGTCCAGCTCACCATGATGGACAACCACACCATTCCAATCGACGAACCCATCAAGATGATGGAACGCTCCATCCACAGCGGCAGGTAGGCATTACAAGACGCTAGGTGCTGTGCTGTAACTGCGATATTAACACACAAAATGTGAAGAGGGAAAAGCGATGCCCTGCAAGTTTTACTGTTCTTCCTGAGTGGTCCAACATGAACGCATGGCGTATACTTAGTTGAAGGTCTTGGAAGTTATTTGTGAAGGGATGATGTTGAATCTTAAAATACGCTATTTTTTCAGCAATGTCTCCAACATAATTACTTCCACTGGCAGTCGACCAGTCGAACTAAATTGCACTCACCGAACATAACAACATGACAACAAGAAACAGGATGAAAGGATACAACTAACGACTAAATTGCACTCACCGAACATAACAACATGACAACAAGAAACACAGAATGAAAGGATACAACTAACGACTAAATTGCACTCACCGAACATAACAACATGAAAACAAGAAACACAGGATGAAAGGACACAACACACGATGTACTAAAGACGAAACAAACAAACGAAACCAAAATAAAACCAAAGCAACCCATGAGATACCCGTACAAGGAAAACAACGTCGAACTGATAGAAATGAAGGGTCATTGCTTCCAACATAAAGTATCGCACGGTGTTCACAATGCCATCATTTGGTACTTGTAGTCGTGGTTCTTTCAATGCTTTGGACACAATATGTGGTGGAATTAGTATGCTACAGTGACAATATGTGGTGGAATTAGTATGCTACAGTGACAATATGTGGTGGAATTAGTATGCTACAGTGACAATATGTGGTGGAATTAGTATGCTACAGTGACAATATGTGGTGGAATTAGTATGCTACAGTGACAATATGTGGTGGAATTAGTATGCTACAGTAACAATATGTGGTGGAATTAGTATGCTACAGTGACAATATGTGGTGGAATTAGTATGCTACAGTGACAATATGTGGT
This sequence comes from Chirona hameri, assembly GCA_036785665.1. NCBI lineage: Eukaryota > Metazoa > Arthropoda > Thecostraca > Balanomorpha > Balanidae > Chirona > Chirona hameri. The sequence continues at coordinate 135,344 of JAXIVJ010000788.1, forward strand.
GGAATTAGTATGCTACAGTGACAATATGTGGTGGAATTAGTATGCTACAGTGACAATATGTGGTGGAATTAGTATGCTACAGTGACAATATGTGGTGGAATTAGTATGCTACAGTGACAATATGTGGTGGAATTAGTATGCTACAGTGACAATATGTGGTGGAATTAGTATGCTACAGTGACAATATGTGGTGGAATTAGTATGCTACAGTGACAATATGTGGTGGAATTAGTATGCTACAGTGACAATATGTGGTGGAATTAGTATGCTACAGTGACAATATGTGGTGGAATTAGTATGCTACAGTGACAATATGTGGTGGAATTAGTATGCTACAGTGACAATATGTGGTGGAATTAGTATGCTACAGTGACAATATGTGGTGGAATTAGTATGCTACAGTGACAATATGTGGTGGAATTAGTATGCTACAGTGACAATATGTGGTGGAATTAGTATGCTACAGTGACAATATGTGGTGGAATTAGTATGCTACAGTGACAATATGTGGTGGAATTAGTATGCTACAGTGACAATATGTGGTGGAATTAGTATGCTACAGTGACAATATGTGGTGGAATTAGTATGCTACAGTGACAATATGTGGTGGAATTAGTATGCTACAGTGACAATATGTGGTGGAATTAGTATGCTACAGTGACAATATGTGGTGGAATTAGTATGCTACAGTGACAATATGTGGTGGAATTAGTATGCTGCAGTGACAATATGTGGTGGAATTAGTATGCTACAGTGACAATATGTGGTGGAATTAGTATGCTACAGTGACAATATGTGGTGGAATTAGTATGCTACAGTGACATTATGTGGTGGAATTAGTATGCTACAGTGACAATATGTGGTGGAATTAGTATGCTACAGTGACAATATGTGGTGGAATTAGTATGCTACAGTGACAATATGTGGTGGAATTAGTATGCTACAGTGACAATATGTGGTGGAATTAGTATGCTGCAGTGACAATATGTGGTGGAATTAGTATGCTACAGTGACAATATGTGGTGGAATTAGTATGCTGCAGTGACAATATGTGGTGGAATTAGTATGCTACAGTGACAATATGTGGTGGAATTAGTATGCTACAGTGACAATATGTGGTGGAATTAGTATGCTACAGTGACAATATGTGGTGGAATTAGTATGCTACAGTGACAATATGTGGTGGAATTAGTATGCTGCAGTGACAATATGTGGTGGAATTAGTATGCTACAGTGACAATATGTGGTGGAATTAGTATGCTACAGTGACAATATGTGGTGGAATTAGTATGCTACAGTGACAATATGTGGTGGAATTAGTATGCTACAGTGACAATATGTGGTGGAATTAGTATGCTACAGTGACAATATGTGGTGGAATTAGTATGCTACAGTGACAATATGTGGTGGAATTAGTATGCTGCAGTGACAATATGTGGTGGAATTAGTATGCTACAGTGACAATATGTGGTGGAATTAGTATGCTACAGTGACAATATGTGGTGGAATTAGTATGCTACAGTGACAATATGTGGTGGAATTAGTATGCTACAGTGACAATATGTGGTGGAATTAGTATGCTGCAGTGACAATATGTGGTGGAATTAGTATGCTACAGTGACAATATGTGGTGGAATTAGTATGCTACAGTGACAATATGTGGTGGAATTAGTATGCTACAGTGAGTGTCAGATGGTCCTATTGTTGAATGTGTTCTAACTTCTAGTCATTAGTTACCAGTATCCGTTTCCCTTCTTTTAGCACAGGGAAGCTAAAATGCCTCAGACGATCCGGTCCACCCTGCAAGGAATGGCCCACAGTGCTGTTCCATGAGACCGGTATCTTGGTAGTCTGTGTATCAATGTGTGTTGGGTAGGTTTGGAAATAGTGCTACTCTCAGGCGAATAATGTGTTGTTTTTTTTTGGCCAAATCCTACATGTATTGTTCGTTTTGAGTACCTAGGCTTCATTGTTTGCTAGAGTACGTTCAATTGAGAGCCAGCGATATCCTTTTTGACTCGGAACATTGACTGGTTGATTCACTGAGAACCTGCATGCCTATCTGCCAGGCACTGTTTTATTGAGAACCTGCACCGGAACGGGCTGATGTCTGACGCCGAGTACGCCGTGCTGGACCAGTGGTTCCAGTGGATCACCGCCAACGTGGACGTCAAGCCCGACCTGATCGGTGAGCGCGCCACTGCCGCGCAGCACGGGGGGAGGGTGGATATCGATCGCCTCCGTCACATTGACGTCAGTCGGCCCACGTTTACCGACACAACTTCGTATCAGGGGGAGGGGGAATGTCCATCCAGCTGTGTATGACGATTTGGTGAAGTCCGCAGTCGGCGGCACGTTGCAGAGCATCGTATTGTTGTAACACCGGCCTCAATGGTGTTCCACGTGGCAATCCGTTTAGAGCAGCAGACTGGTTATTGATTCACCTTTTTTGGAAGGATTCAATCACGATTCATTTTGGAATAGGAATGATTCTCAGTCACCGTTTAATTCATTGATATCCATTTTGAGAAATTATTCTTTCCGATTCAAACAATCCATTTTTTGTTGTTGATCAAATCACGTTTGACTCACCATTGAAATAGCATTACACAGTCTGTTTGATTCAATCAGCCTTGTTTCTATCCGGGTTTTGATTCAATCATGATTCATGAATCACAAAATCCGGTGGTGAATCGATTTTTCTTTGATTCAAGGGATTTGGATTGAACGATTCCAATCGATTCAATCAGAGGTGAATCAATAACCAGTCTGTAGAGCAGCTGCATATGTAAAAATCGACAGGTGGCCGGTTAACGAAGGAGCCAGCCAACGTGTATATGTCTGTAGCTGTGTGTGCCTGTTTGTGTCTGTTTGTCTGTCTGTATCTGTTTGTGTTTGTCTGTCTTCTGCCTGTCTGTGCATGTGCGTACGTGTGTGCGTGTTCGCGCGTGTGTGCCGTGACGCTGACGTACCCTGTGCCGTGCCGCTGACGTACCCTGTGCCGGGTCATTCCCAGTGTACCTGCGCAGCTCGCCGGAGGTGGCCCTGGAGCGGATCCGGCGCCGCTCCCGGAACGAGGAGCGCGCCATCCCCGAGTCCTACCTGCGAGCGCTGCACGAGCTGCACGAGGACTGGCTGGTGCGGCGCACCCGGTTCTCCGTGCCGTGCCAGGTGCTGGTGCTGGACGCCGACAAAGACATAACCATACTGTGAGTTCACCCCAGGGATTCATTGCACGGCCATTGCATTTCTCGCTCACTAGCGGTCCCTGGCGGCCAACTGCTGCATCAACTCCAGCTAATAGTGCTAGCCTCTAGATTGCGAACCACCCGGGGATCGAGAAATGGAAGACGAAAATATTCCAAGGCTTACCTTAATACAAGTCGACTGTCATTACCAGTTGATAAAGAGAGACGACGCTGTCGGTTTAGAGGCCCTATTCAAATACACATGGGCCTTATGTTTTACAGATGTCAAAATCAAACTAATATCTTTTTGATTAGATCATTGTGGTTGTTTTAACTGCTACCGTACTTCATTTCGATGTCAAGCCATCCAAATGGCTATCTCAACTCAAATATAATGTTAAGATCCGCGCCTCGTAGCTCGGTTGGGAGAGCGCTGGGCTTCTGACCTCACCCGTTAGTGGCAGCCCGGGCTCGAGTCGCTTCGGCGCTCGCTATTTGCCCCTGACTGGGATGGCCTGTGGCCGGTGGCAGCGGTCGCACCCAAGGTCAGGTGACGTCAGAGGGCGTGGCGGACCGTGTCCAGGTATGTCGGGCACGTAAAACTTTCGCTTCTAAATTCTGCCGGATGCCAGGAACTGCTTGATCGGGTGGTGGGGTCAGGGCCTGTGCAACAAGCGATGCTTAGCGCGGGTCCTGGCCTCTGAAATCCATCCATTCAAAAACATTGGGACTAAATTTAGGAAAAAAGAAAAAAGTGTGATAGTCCCTTTAATAAGTTAGCAGAAACGGTTATTTTCAGCTGCGAAACTGTTTTCAGGAAGGAGGAGTTCAACACCCGGAAGCACGAGATCCTGTGCCGCGGTGAAGTGAAGAGTCCTGTGAAGAACCCGCGGCAGGCCTCGGCCAACGCCACCGCTGTCTGATCCCGACCGCGGGCTGCTCAGACCGCGAGAACCGGGTCAAGCGGGACCGAACCAATTTGAACGGGACTGAAGCTGATGTCCCGAGTGTGTCCATTCGCCGGACGAGACCGGCGAGTGTCAGGCGTACCGAGTCAGTTGTGCACCTGGTAGACGCTTCACTTATCTTCTGTTTAGCTGGACTGAGTTTGAGGACTGAGGAGTCTGTTGGCTGAGGACTGAGTTTGAGGACTGAGGAGTTTGTTGGCTGAGGACTCAGTTTGAGGACTGAGGAGTGTGTTGGCTGAGTTTGAGGACTGAGGAGTTTGTTGGCTGAGGACTGAGGAGTTTGTTGGCTGTGGTCAAATAGTGTAGGCAACGTCTAGTAGGGCAGACCGGGGAGCATAGCATCACAGGTTCAATGCAACGGCGAAGCCAGCGCGATTAGAAGCCGGCTGATCTGGGAGGCGCAAAACTGATTTCCCGAGGAGGATGGTAGATATTTCCAAAGAAATACAATGTCTATTAGATTCTCTGCAACTTCAGGTGTACTGAAGCGGACCTAAACAT